>CM040239.1:260270053-260352947 GCA_022545495.1 Chrysanthemum lavandulifolium
AGGTTAATAACAAAGGTACGATATGGTGGTTCAATCACGGAGGTTCGATATGAGAGGGTCAACAATGAATGGTTCAATATCGGAGGGTCAATGTGAGGAACCATAGCAGCGAAATATCATAAGCGAATAAAGTCAAAGGACCCGAGGAAAGTCATGAGAAATCCCTACTTGAAAGGGATAGAATATCCATGCCTTATTCAAGCTCAAAACTATGATATGAATGTCAAGAAATGAGATCAATTCCGTCGCGGGACCTATATGAATTAGATAACGCTTCATAAGAATCGATTACTCGTTAGGCGGCTTTCCATTTTAGCAGTGTTCCCACCTTTAATAATCTTTTCATTTTAGGTAACATTCTATTTTAGGCGTGTGTTCCATGTTTACTAAGTTTAGCCATTGAATGCATTTTAAAGATATATTGGGTTAAGTAATTATTATAATACCGTAAGGATTATTTATATCAATTTACACAAGTTTAAGGTTTTAAATGTAATTGTCATAAAGTGTAGGATCTTGGTGTAATTATGCCACATTTACTTATTTTACTGTTAGTCCTTATAGTTATAATATTTACCAATCAACCCCTTTAGTTCCAATATTTATTAATCAACTTTTATTTTACATATAGTGTGCGATATTCACGTAAATAAGCCTCACGACTATTCATGATTTACAATATATTTTCTTAGACCTTAGACATGTTAAAACAAGTTATAACATCCTTATTTGAGCCTCATAATGTCGTGACCAGGCCCTCTCAAATCAGTTTTATAACGCCCCATTTATCTCAAAATAACATGCTAATCCATGTTTCATTCAATATTAACAATAATAGATAATATATTCATGTGTCCTAGTTTCATGTAATGTATATTTAATATATTAATAAAAGCATGCACATGGTGTTTATAAACCCACGACAAAGAGGACCCAAAACAGAATATAGATAATACCTTTACCCTACATATATGCTTTACACACACTTTTACTTGTTTACTTTTGTTTAATACCCGCTGTACCTGCATGTTTCTTGCTATAATTTTATGCAACAATGCCACTGTTTCATATGATGGTATAGTTGATTATCGCATGCATCACTATGGTACCCACGACAGAATTTATAGAAGCAAAATCAAATGTGTGGTCGAACTAAAGTGAGTCGATACATATATATTCAAAACAGATTTTACACAAGGGCGAATAAAATGTACTCTTTTTGATATATATATAACCTTGGTATGATTTTATGTGACAGTTTTATGCTCGATAGGAAAATGAATAAACGTGAACATAACATGCATGAGAGGGTGAATATAGGTTCAAACAATCAATAATCTGAATCGAACAGATTCTGATGATGGCGTCAAAACATGGGTCGAAAGAGTTCATCAGTTCTTTTATAAGCATCAATACATGAGTTCAAAACAAGGTCCCAACTGAATTTATACATGTGTGGTTCGAGAGGTTAGTATTCTGCTTGTGATTTCATAAGACTCTTTATATGATATAGTGACCATATTGATTCTTGTTATGACTTCATGTGACCAAAGTTGCTTGTTTTATGTGAAGCTTTAGACGTTACATGCATGCATTCTTTCTATAATCTCACGACAGAATTAAAGAAGTCAAGGAGGAAGAAAAAATTTAAAAGAGTTGAGAGGATACCCTTGGCGTACAGTGGAAGAGAAACGGAACCAAGATGAATTCATTTCACGCAGCAACTAAGCCACGACCAAATTGTTTACTTGACACCTTCTGCTTGCCTTGGCCGAATGGAGAAGAAGAGACCAAGTTATTTGCCGTCACTTTTGATGTATAGGATTAGGGTTGTGTTTTATTTTTATTTTATTTGTTTTTTTTTAAACTTGGATGGTAAGTTACAAATGAGGTGATAAGGGAGAGTTAAATGGGAAAATCAATGAGAATAAATGAAGATTTGATGTAGGCGTTGATTATGGCCGAATTAGGGTATGAACGGGGTATTACTTGGTCGATGGAATTTATCCACGGTGGGCAACTTTCGTCAAATCCTTCATGGCAACAACTGACGAAAAATATACGTACTTTAAAAGGAGACAAGAAAGTGCGAAAGGATATTGAACTTGCTTTTGGTGTGCTTCAAGGCGTTGGGGTATACTACAACAACCAAAGACCGTCAATGGGAAATTGCCACGATCACGTAGAATCATGTATTGTTGCATTATTTTGCATAACATGATTATAAAAGATCAAAAATTTGCATTACGTGACTATAAGTGTGGGTGGATCCGTCGGCAAATTTGAGCAACGAAGATGGGTCGACAGGATGTGATACTCACGATCGTAAGGCAAAAGAAATACCACGACCGACAAACGATACCCAACTCCAACAGGACCTTATGGAGCATGTTTGGCGAAGAAGAACCTTGAGCGACATGGACAACAACAAGAGAGCGACGATAATGAATAAGTATTTGCTATGTTTTGTTATTTTTTTCATTGTCATTTCCTTTATGTTGTAACGTTTAATTTGCGGTGTGTTTTTTTAATTTCGATGTATTTTTTTATTTGTTGTAATTTTTTTTTCAATGTATTTTTTTAATTTCGTATTGTAATATGTTTTCAAATTTAATGTTAATGTTAGTTTAATAAATGAAGTGTTTGTTTTAGTTTAGGGGTTGAAATTGAAAATATGAAATGTTATTGAGATGTTATTGTTGTGGTTGTTTTTTGAGGATGTTAAGGTGAAATGTTAAAGCTGATGTGGCGTTGACGTGGACGGTGTTATTGATGTTATGGTGTTATTGTTGTGCATGCTCTAATAGGGGTATTCTAGCCATTTAACAACTTCTCATTTAATTTCTCATTCAAACCTTTTTAACATATCATTTAAGTTATAATATTGCTAATGCCTTGATTCTCGTAATTGAAGTTTTAATTTTCTTCTTCCTTTTTTGTTATTTGGTCTTTGAGTTTGGTGTACTACTGTAATATTTTAGTTAACTTTTTTTCGTATCATTGTGTATGCTTATATTTTATTATGTACAATGTGTAAAAAAGAATTGTGTTATTAGAAATGTGTTTATGAAACTAATTCACGTCACTATTCTCTCAAAAACACAAAACAATAGACAACACTTTTAATATACCAATTTTGTCAAATTCTTAGAGGTCATGTGTCCCAACAATTTTTCAAAAGGCTAACTTATGTTACCGAACAATTAAACAAACAAAACAATATAGGCATCACTTTTAATATACCATCTTATGTGTCCGAACATTAACAAAACAATTTAATATACTTGGTCTTTTGTGTGTCAAAAGACTAACCGTCAAAAGACGTCACTTTTAAACTAAGATTTTCAATAAAAATGTTTTAAAGAAATATATTACTGTATGAAACTAAGTGTGTCAAAAGGTATAGTGTTTCACTAGCAATGTGTCATAAAAATTAATGTGTTACTATAAATGTATCAAAACAAATATGTGCCACTACAAATATATAAAGAAAATTTGTGTGTCACTACAAATGTACTAAACTTTTAGCTTGTCACTATATATGTAATAAGAAATTAGTGTGTCACTAGTCACTACAAATGCGTTAAAAAATTTGGTGTGTCATTATATATGTGTCAAAAAATTTAGTGTGACATTACAAATGTATCAAAAAAATTTGGTGTGTCACTCTCGTAAAATGATGTGTCAATATGTTTAAAGATGTATATCAAGTATGTCAATATATATGAGAATGTGTCAATATTAATTAATTTGTAAAAAAGATGTATCAAAAGTGTCAATATATACTTCATCTTAGATAATTTATGCCAAATTGAAGCATGTATATTTGCATTTATTTATATTTTTATTATTTATGTGAGTAATCACGGTAAAACAAACGTTTTCTTATCCATCAAATATATGTTCATTTTGAATTATATTCCTCATTCAATTGGTTGGTATTAAACGTCTAACATGAGTATTAAATATTGAGGATAAATGACCTTAATATCCTTATGAAAACATGTAGTGATACTCCTACCCCATTTATTGACTCACATATTTACATTTTCTACCACATGATCTTAACCGCATATTCATTTTGAGTGAAAAATTCAAATATTTATATTCCTTCTTATACTTTTTATCATACATCACTTTTTACAAGAACCACACTATATATATACTATATATATATACACTGAGTTAGGATCAAATAAGAAGATATCTTATAATAAGAAGAATGAGAAGAAATTCTAACCAATCATTTTACAATATAACTTAAGGGCATTATTGACCAAGTTAATAATTATCTTTCTCTTTTTTTTATAACCTGAATATTAGGAGTTATTCATTTACTGATTGTGATAGTATGCGTCACACATATGGATTGCATAAATAAAATACAATGCACCTGCATCGAAACATGCAATATGAGATAGTATGCCTCACAAAAAATTGAGTATATTTCTAAGAAATCAATAGTTTATCAATCGTATAGTCATGCATCTGGATAAGAAAAACTAGAATTTCTTAGCATCTAATCCATTTAAAGTTACACCTCATAAGTTTAATCATTAGAAACTTATAGATGCGTATGAAAAAAATTGCTTGCATCTTTCTTTAATCCATTTTATTACATACATTATTGGAAGAAAAAGACAAATGGATGCATACTAATAAAGATGCACTAATATATGGATTATAAAGATGCACCAGTATATGCATCGTGGATGCATACTAATAAAGATGCACCGATATACGCAACGTTCATGTTTCAAAATGATTTCGAATCAAACACGTTGATGCTTTCGTATAATTGGATGGCTAACAAATTTATTCATTTTAAAATTATGAAAAAATAGCAGATGCATCAATTAATAATATTATAGGATTTAAAATGTTGACTCTTTCTCTGTGATAGATCTAATTTTGACGGTTTCATGAGAATGATAAGGAATAACTGAACTTGATTGTACGCTTTTACCCTTATTTATCTAATTAAATATGGTTAATTTTGTTATTTATTACAATTTTGCCATTAATTGATTTTGACCATTGATGCAAAATCTAATGGTTGAAATTACTTCTTATTCTTCTCATTTTAACTAATATTCTCACTAGATCCCTACTCTATATACACTAAGAGACATACGATATATATATATATATATATATATATATATATATATATATATATATATATATATATATATATATATATATATATATATATATATATATATATATATATATATACACACACAATATATATATATATATACACACACTAAGAGACATACAACTTTTATATATATATATATATATATATATATATATATATATATATATATATATATATATATATATATATATATATATATATATATATATATATATATATATATATATATATATATATATATACACTAAAGAGACATACAACTTATACTAATGATACATATAACAATAACGTAAAACAAAGGTTAAATACATAAACTTATTTTTAAAAATAAAAGAACTAATTATTCATCCCACAAAAAATATAAGACATAAATACAAAATAAATAAATACATAAACTTCGTCACTCAAAAGAGGCATTTATCAAAACCAAAAAACTCACGTTTCTTCATATCAAAATTTCAATCGAACATCATAAACTTTTAAATATTAACTTGGATATGCGTGTATAATAAAACTTTTGGGTTGGCCAATGCCCACCCTAGGCATCACCACCTATACTAATGTATCATGACACACCTAACGTTTTTATAGTACGTTAATGCTAAAATATTAAAACAAATTACCAATACAACCCAACAAAACATCTTGTTTACGAGATTGAACAAAAAAAATAGATTTATTAAAACAAATTAAAATGTCACATCAAAGATCGACATCTATTCTTTCTTAAAATAATAGGTAACCCACTTTGTTCAAGCAAACTTTTTATGAAACTTTATAATATGTATTTTTTTTTCCTCTTTTCAAACTGCTCTTTATCTTCAAATTACTTGAAATAAAGTGAGTCGAAAAAAGAAAACTATCAACAATGTCCTGCGGTGATTTAACTTGATAGATAGGTAGTCATAGCCAATGACCATTACACCATATTTGACTTTGCTAAATAAATTTGGGTCTGAAGTGGGTCGCGTTTTTGATGAAATGAAAAAAGCATGTAGGTAGGTGGTCGCGTTTTACTTTAGTTATCAGTTGGCTAAATAAATTTTAGTCGCTTTTACTTTATCGTTTAAATTTTGTGAGTCGTGTTTAAATGTGTCGCTTTCTTTGTTATCATCGAAATAACAAACTTGTGTCGCGTGAGAGGTCGCGTTTTTAAAAAATTCCGTCGCGTAGAAGGTCGCGAAAGACACTTGTAGGGTTGAATTTTTTTATTCAAATGAATCTAACAGATGAGATTCAAAAGTTCATTTTCATAAAAAACTTGTGCGACGTCTGATTTCGTAAATAGGCAATGGTTATGGTATGTTTAAAAAATTTTCTCAAAATATTTTCAGTGTAACGTTTTCTATTTTGATGAGTTGGTGTTGTTTTTAAGCTTCTTTTTTTTCCTTTTTTTTATTTGCTTTCAAGTTGCTACTCACTTGGTGTTATATTAGACAAAATAGAAAACGTTACACTGAAAATATTTTGAGAAAATTTTTTAAACAGACCATAACCATTACCTATTTACGAAATCAGACTTTGCACAAGTTTTTTACGAAAATGAACTTTTGAATCTCATCCGTTAGATTCATTTGAATAAAAAAAATTCGACCCTACACGTGTCTTTCGCGACCTTCTACGCGACGGAATTTTTTAAAAACGCGAGCTCTCACGCGACACAAGTTTGTTATTTCGATGATAACAAAGTAAAACGCGACACATTTAAACGCGACTCACAAAATTTAAACGCGATAAAGTAAAAGCGTGACTAAAAATTTATTTAGCCAACTGATAACTAAAGTAAAACGCGACCCACCTACCTACATGTTTTTTTTCATTTCATCAAAAACGCGACCCACTTCAGGACCCAAATTTATTTAGCAAAGTCAAATATAGTGTAGCTGGCTGCTTGGGCTATGACTACCTATCTATCAAGTTAAATCACTGCAGGACATTGTTGATAGTTTTTCTTTTTTCGACTCACTTTTATTTCAAGTAATTTGAAGATAAAGAGCATCTTGAAAAGAGGAAAAAGAAAAAAAATACATATTATAAAGTTTCACTTGAAAAAAGGGTTGCTTGAACAAAGTGGGTTACCTATTATTTTAAAGAAAAGAATAGATGTTAGTACCTTGATGTGACACTTTTAATTTGTTTTAGTAAATCTATTTTTTTTGTTCAATCTCGTAAACAAGATGTTTTGTTGGGTTGTATTGGTAATTTGTTTTAATATTTTAGCATTAACGTCCTATAAAAACGTTAGGTGTGTCATGATACATTAGTATAGGTAGTGATGCCTAGGGTGGGCATTAGCCAACCCAAAAGTTTTATTATACACGCATATCCAAGTTAATATTTAAAAGTTTATGATGTTCGATTGAAATTTTGATTTGAAGAAACGTGAGTTTTTTGGTTTTGATATATGCATCTTTTGAGTGACGAAGTTTACGTATTTATTTATTTTGTATTTATGTCTTATATTTTTTGTGGGATGATTAATTAGTTCTTTTATTTTTAAAAATAAGTTTATGTATTTAACCTTTGTTTTAAGTATTGTTATATGTATCATTAGTATAAGTTGTATGTCTCTTAGTATGTATATATATATATATATATATATATATATATATATATATATATATATATATATATATATATATATATATATATATATATATATATATATATATATATATATATATATATAGTGTGGTTCTTGTAAAAGTGATGTATGATAAAAAGTATAAGAAGGAATATAAATCTTTGGATTTTTCACTCAAAATGAATATTCGGTTAAGATCATGTGGTAGAAAATGTAAATATGTGAGTCAATAAATGGGGTAGGAGTATCACTACATGTTTTCATAATGATATTAAGGTCATTTATCCTCAATATTTAATACCCATGTTAGACGTTTAACACCAAATTTTTTTGATACATTTGTAATGTCACACTAAATTTTTTGACACATATATAATGACACACCAAATTTTTTAACGCATTTGTAGTGACTAGTGACACACTAATTTCTTGTTACAAATATAGTGACACGCTAAAAGTTTAGTACATTTGTAGTGACACACAAATTTTCTTGATACATTTGTAGTGGCACATATTTGTTTTGATACATTTATAGTAACACATTAATTTTTATGACACATTTCTAGTGACACACTATACCTTTTGACACACTTAGGGCCTGTTTGTTTAATTTTTTCATTAAGTCATGTTAATTAACAAATGACTTAATGTGGAGTACCTCACTTTTATCACTTATTATTTTAAGTCATTTATTTTGATTAAATGAAAAACAAACAACTTTTTATATTACTTAATAAATTAAGTTTTTTCATACTAAGTCAATTAAGTTGCATTCAAACACCACATTAGTTTCATACAGTAATATATCTTACTATCTTATAATAGAGGGATGCACTTCCCTCATATTAATTATTTTAAGATTTCCATATATAGAATTTAAGCAAATACAAGTGACAAAGCATTAGTTACAAGTATGTAAAGCACAAATCAAACTAAAAAAAAACACTATTTCTTACATACAATTAATACATAATTTAAAACACCCTTTCACCAATATATACAATCAACTAAGCATAATGTACAAGAGAAATTTTGTTGCTGTGTCTATAAGATTTTTACTTTTAGAGATGTGTAGCAAGAGCTAGAAATGCATCTTTGTTCGTCATAAACTGCTTTGCGCAAATTAAGAAACACAGAAAATCCCTTTCACAATATCAGACTGAAAATTTATAAGTGCTTGACATATCAAAGATAGTTGCAAATCACATTTTTTATGTTCTCTTTCATTTCTGTATACTCGAAAACCCATACCTTACTACTCAAAAATGGCAAAATGTAATTTAACTCAGCTTGACCAAGGCTTGATAAACACATGATTAGCATAACCCATGTTCATGATTAAACCTTAAATCTGTGTCTTCATCGGTCCAAGAAAAGAAAAAGAAAAGAAGTTCAAGAAGATTAAGTGCATTATATTATTAACCAAAACAAACAACATCAAACCACAACTTTTCTCAACCCATCTCCTCAACTTACAACCAAACTTGAACAAGAATAAAAAATAAAAATAACTCAATGATCTTAGATCCGTGTTGAGGTTATAAAACCACTATCTTTAAAGATTAAAACATTTTCATTATAGACCTGCGACAAGTTAATCTTTTCCTTCAATATCCGAAAATCAAAGGGAAAGAAACAATAACAATAATGTTACCATTTCTTCCTTTAATTCGTCAAGATAAAACAAACAAAAACAAAACACAAGAACCTAACCGAGACCTCTTAGTGAGATCTTGAAGCCAAACCATTACACGAGCAATGAACAAAATCGGAGCAGAAAAAAAATTAGATTTTTGTTTGATTCGTTTTGATTGAAAGAAATATCAAGGGTGTTTGGTTTATGTGACTATTGAGAGAAGGATAAAGATGGGGGGTTATGTTTGTATGTGTGTGATTAGGGTTCCATTGAGAGAAAGATAATTGAAAACCTAATACTGTGAGTATTGAGAGAAGGATAATTGAAAACCTAATACTGTCTATGGCCCATTCCAAAACGAAAGTGTTTATAGGCCCAAGTAAAAAACAATATACATGTACATGATTTAGTTAGTACTAACTTTGTATTTTCAATAGCCAAATCATGACTACTTAGATCAAATTGCGGCTATCTTACGGTGTTCTCATCATCGGGTAATAACGAATGAAAGAATATAATTCAACTCTTTTATGGTCGATATTTACGTATACAAAATATGACTGTTGATATTGACACCAAATAAATTGATTGGGCACCACAATTATGCACATGATATATTGTAACATATACATTAAGGGTGTAATATTGTGGTGTTAACATCAATTTTTATGGTATCAATATCAACTCCCATAAAATATATGCATGACTAAAAAATAAACTGGTGTATATTGGTAAAATCATTTCTTACATAAATACTTTTTAAAAATTATATACGAAAATAAATTATCATGTTTAGTGATTAGTAAATGTAAATTTATATTAGTATAAAGTGTAATGAAAATTAATGCACCGTCTTCTACTACTAATTTGTGACAACAAATGACTTTCATTTTCTACTTTCATAATTCAATCAACTACCACCTTATCTTGCGGGATGTTCTCATTGGTTCTCTATTACCTTTATATTAAAAGAATTGTTATTGCTTAAATTTAGTGTAACATAAAATTCTTATAATTCCTAATGTTATTGTAAAAAAAAAAGTATTATCCAAAAACTTTAGTCACAAAAGGTTTTAATTGTAGGGTGCCCGCCGCCGCAACGCGCGGGTACCCTGCTAGTTTCTTTAAAACATTTTTATTGAAAATCTTAGTTTAAAAGTGACGTCTTTTGACGGTTAGTCTTTTGACACACAAAAGACCAAGTATATTAAATTGTATTGTTAATGTTCTGACACATAAGCTGGTATATTAAAAGTGATGCCTATATTGTTTTGTTTTGTTTAATTTTTCGGTCACATAAGTTAGCCTTTTGAAAAATTGTTGGGACACATGACCTCTAAGAATTTGACAAAATTGGTATATTAAAAGTGTTGTCTATTGTTTTGTGTTTTTGAGAGAAAAGTGACGTGAATTAGTTTCATAAACACATTTCTAATGACACAATTCTTTTTTACACATTGTACATAATAAAATATAAGCATACACGATGATACGAAAAAACGTTAACTAAAATATTACAGTAGTACACCAAACTCAAAGACCAAATAACAAAAAAGGAAGAAAAAAAAAATTAAAACTTCAATTACGAGAATCAGGGCATTAGCAATATTATAACTTAAATGATATGTTAAAAAGGTTTGAATGAGAAATTAAATGAGAAGTTGTTAAATGGCTAGAATACCCCTATTAGTAAAATGCCATATTTTATACTTTTAACCCTTTTTATCATTTTTATCTCAAGACACTTTCTATTTGATCCAAACTCTTGAATTCTATTCCTCATTCAATTGGTTGGTATTAAACGTCTAACATGGGTATTAAATATTGAGGATAAATGACCTTAATATCCTTATGAAGACATGTAGTGATACTCCTACCCCATCTATTGACTCACATATTTACATTTTCTACCATATGATCTTAACCGCATATTCATTTTGAGTGAAAAATCCAAAGATTTATATCCATTCTTATACTTTTTATCATACATCACTTTTTACAAGAACCACACTATATATATATATATATATATATATAGAGTTAGGATCAAATAAGAAGAATAATTAAAATAGGAAGGATAAGAAGAAACCACAACCACATATTTTAGATGCACCTAAAAAGTGGATCGATTTCCTTCAAATTTTCCTCCTTATTCAAATTGTGTGGCTAGAATTACTTCTTACCCTTCTTATTTTAATTAATCTTCTTACTAGATCCCTTCTATATATATATATATATATATATATATATATATATATATATATATATATATATATATATATATATATATATATATATATATATAGAATCCGGATCGATCGAGAAAGTTTTTATTTTGAGAAGATTGATAAGGTTTTAAAACGATAGATTTGTAACTTTGATTCATGTTTTGAGCGTAAAACTCATTTTAATGTGATTAAAATTCAAAATGTGTAAAAAATTTGAATCAATGTTAAAAATCTCTCGATTTTGCGATATATGTAGAATCTTGAATCATACATATAAATTTAATGAATTATCATTATAACTCGATTTTAACAATGATTTGTGAATCAAATTTGTGATTTATAGATTCGATTCACCACAAAATGATGTTTACTTGTGAATCAAATCAAAAAAATGAATAAGTTTGTTCAAACGAAGATTTCTCAATCTTCTCAAAATAAAAACCCTCTAAATGGAACCAGAGCCTATATATATATATATAGAGTGAGGATCAGGTGCGGATTTTTTTAATTCGTGCGGATGTGCGGATAGATCTGGACCGCCAATTCCAGATCTAATCTTGACTTTTGTAAAAAAGTCAAGATCTGCGCTAACTTCACGGTAGCAATTGACCATGTACACGATTTTTTTAATTTTTTTCCTTTTGAGGGATCGTTACTATTGTTATCTTCTTACATTTTTTTATTTTTCCGCATTTTTTACGAGCACTTTTTGTTTTTGATTATGAGTCCCACCGTGATATTAACGATATTATGAGTCCCACTGTGATATTAAGCGTGATATTATAAAATGGTGATACTATAAAACCAACTGTGATATTAAGCTTTTTTACATGTAAAAAATGAACCGTGATATTAAGAAACATATAATAGTTACTATGATATTAACAATTTTATTAAAAAAACATATGATAGTTACGGTGATATTAACAATTATATTAAAAAAAGAAAAAAAGTTTATGTGATATAAAAAGTAACCGTGATATTAACATTTTTTTATTAAAAAAGTTACGATGATATTAATAATATTAGTAAAAAAAACAAAAAAGTACTGTGATATAAAAAAAGTTAGTGTGATATTAACAATTTGTATTTAAAAAGTTTATGTGATATTAAGATTAATCTTGATTTTTTACAAAGTCAAGATCGATCACGACTATGTCAAGATCATATCTTGACTTTTGTAAAAAGTCAAAATCGACCTTAATATTACAATACCTTTAATCATGAAAACGATTTTTTTGAAATTTTTTCAATGATTCTTAATAATTTATCATCCTCTTTATTTTTTTTAATTTTTTCTGATTTTTTTGAATTTTTTAAAAAAGACATTTGTGATATTTCGCATTCATCCCTATTTGAAAGCCTAAAACCCAATTCGATCCCTTCCCTCTCTCTCTCTCTCTATATATATATATATATATATATATATATATATATATAGAGTTAGGATCAAATAAAGTAAAATTAAAATAAGAATGATAAGAAGAAACCACAACCACTCATTTCGGATGCACCTACAAAATAGATGATCTCCCCTTAAATTTCTCCTCCTATTTGAAATGTGTGGCTAGAAATTTTCTTATTCTTCTTATTTTAGTTTTTCTTCTTCATGGATCTCTTCCTATATATATATATATATATATATATATATATATATAGGGAAGGTTAATGTGAGATCAAGCTTAAAATTCTAAAAGTAAGACCCAATATGGACCGTTGGATCATTGTATTTGTGTTGGATGAGATTAACATTAATTGAGTAATATTATAGTCATTAAATAGAGTTTCAAGGCTAGTTTGGACAATTCAAATCACATTTTTTGAATTAATTCTTGGTGCATTTTCTTTTCACCAACCATTTTCTTAATACATATTTCACAAGCCATTTTTTTTACAAACTGATACATTTTTTATTTTTGATATATATTACAAAAAAATAAACAGATACACTTGTTACACAATAGAAAAACCTGATATAAATTATACCTGAAACAACTACACTTGATACATTAAAAATATATTTACATTAACAAATACACGAGACCACTAGGTACATCTACTGATACATCAGGTACATTGAAAAAAATATTTATATTTATATTAACCAATACACGATGGACCACCATGTATATGCACAGTTACATCACGTACACTCGAATATGTACTACTAAAATATAAAGATACACCGGATACACAATAAAAAACTTAATATTACATCTCAATCAACTTATACATCTAAAAAAACTTGATACATTATGTCGAACTCACAATTAACATCAACAATAACTTTAGTCAACAAGAAATCACAAAAAAAGGACTAGTACAACAACTCTAACCACAGATTCTAGTATGCCCATCATAAATCCATATATCCGTCTTACTATGCGTATCACCATAAAAGTACCCAAATAAAATATGTGTATAAAAAATCTGCAAATAAAGTACTCTTTAGTCGGCGTCGGAAAACCACCAACAGTCGTACCAATGATGACCAGATATGTAGTCAACAAATCTCAAGCATAGAGATAACCGTATCCCATTGGTTTCGGTGCCGGTTAAAGGGATAAAATAGATGTTATAACAACGACTAAGGTTTTGATACCCGATGAAAACAGAAGATGATATAATCGATTATAACCAATGAAACAAAAGCTAATACATCAAGATATATCATCTTTCACTTGAAAAAGATGAAACCAAGATCTGAGATAAAACCGGTCATCCGGGTTGTTTGACGACCATGAAAAAGGGTCATTGGAGCTATTTCACGACCATGAAAAATGATAATCGGGGCTATTAACTATCTCCGACGAAAGGGACAACAATGGTGGCTATTCCGGCAAAAGGAAAACGTGGATTACAAACTTCGCCGGAGGTCTGATCAGACATACAAACATTGCCGGTGGTCTTATCTAATATACAACCATCGTCGGCGGTCAGATCTGGTACACAAACCGACGGTAGAGAGGTGAGATCGGAGGAAGGCCGGTGAGAGAGATGTAAATAAGCCGGTTATTTTAGTGAGAGAGAGAGAAAGAAGAAAGTGAGTGAATAAAGGGTTTATTAGGGTTATTATACATTTAATGAATTGTGAATTCCCCAAGATACCCTTTTTATTTAATTGTTAATTACATTTCAAGTTAAACTCTTTAATTAATAAATAGGACACTTGGCTTAATCTTATTGGTTCCTTAATTGATCTTATTTTTAAAACTTTAAGATTGATCTCATATGATCCCAAATCTATATATATATATATATATATGTCTCTTAGTATATATATATATATATATATATATATATATATATATATATATATATATATATATATATATATATATATATATATATATATATATACACTAAGAGACATACAACTTAAACTAATGATACATATAACAATATGTAAAACAAAGGTTAAATACATAAACTTATTTTTTAAAATAAAAGAACTAATTAATCATCCCACAAAAAATATAAGACATATATACAAAATAAATAAATACATAAACTTCGTTACTCAAAAGACGCATATATCAAAAACAAAAAACTCACGTTTCTTCATATCAAAATTTCAATCGAACATCATAAACTTTTAAATATTAACTTAGATACGCGTGTATAATAAAACTTTTGGGTTGGCCAATGCCCACCCTAGGCATCACTACCTATACTAATGTATCATGACACACCTAATGTTTTTATAGTACGTTAATGCTAAAATATTTAAACAAATTACTAATACAACCCAACAAAACATCTTGTTTACGAGATTGAACAAAAAAATTAGATTTACTAAAACAAATTAAAAGTGTCACATCAAGGTAGTGACATATATTCTTTTCTTTAAAGTAATAGGTAACCCACTTTGTTCAAGCAACCCTTTTTTCAAGTGAAACTTTATAATAGGTATTTTTTTTTTTTTCTTTTTCCTCTTTTCTAGCTGCTCTTTATCTTCAAATTACTTGAAATAAAAGTGAGTCGAAAAAAGAAAAACTATCAACAATGTCTTGCAGTGATTTAACTTGATAGATAGGTAGTCATTTCCAAGCGACCACACACTATATTTGACTTTGTTAAATAAATTTGGGTCCTGAAGTGGGTCGCGTTTTGATGAAATGAAAAAGCATGTAGAGTAGGTGGGTCGCGTTTTACTTTAGTTATCAGTTGGCTAAATAAATTTTTAGTCGCGCTTTTACTTTATCGCGTTTAAATTTTGTGAGTCGCGTTTAAATGTGTCGCATTTTACTTTGTTATCATCGAAATAACAAACTTGTGTCGCGTGAGATGTCGCGTTTTTAAAAAATTCCGTCGCGTAGAAGGTCGCGAAAGACACGTGTAGGGTCGATTTTTTTTTTATTCAAATGAATCTAACGGATGAGATTCAAAAGTTTATTTTCGTAAAAAACTTGTACGACGTCTGATTTCGTAAATAGGTAATGGTTATGGTCTGTTTAAAAATTGTTCTCAAAATATTTTCAGTGTAACGTTTTCTATTTTGATGAGTTGGTGTTGTTTTTAAGCTTCATTTTTTTTCCTTTTTCTTATTTGCTTTCAAGTTACTACTCACTTGGTGTTATATTAGTCCTCATGTTCATTGTGCATCAGGAACGAAGCAAGGATTTTTTAGTAGGGTAAGCTAAAACTAATAATAGAAAAAAAAATGGAATGTAATATACATGTCTTACGTTCAAAATTTTCATTTTAATCATCTAAAAGAAATTACCGTTTTACATAAGTGAAACAATAATAACAAAACAATAGTCAAAGTGTATATGTAATGTTAGTATAAAAAGTGTGACGGGTTGTAATGGGTGTCAGTGTCGCTTGTTGGATTGGGTTAACAAGCTGTTAGTGGGCTGATCTTGTACTAATCCAAGTAGTTTGATTGAATTCCCTGCACAAGAAGAGTAAACCGTTAGCCTTACCGTGGGGACGGACCCCACGATTAGACTCCGGCGTGAGAGTAAGTACACATTCTTGTCAGAGAAGTAAGAGTATGTGTGTGTAATTATGAGTGAGAAAGTTGTACCTTGCATGGGGATTAGAGCCCATTTTATAGGTGAGGTTTACCGCTAGGGTTTCTTGGTTACTCGCATATAGCCGTTAGTTGCCGGAGCTGGACCCTTGTCGGACAAGATTCCGTGTTAATCGCGGATGTGGACACAGGATACCTTCCGCGGCCGGAGGTTCGGTCTGCTAAGTATCCTGCGTGCATCTTTTAGTCTGGACTATAGCCTATTTCGTTATTGGTCTTACTGTTTGTCCAGTGTTCGTAGTTATTCTCGTTGTTGGGCCTGGGCCCAGTATGTGTATAGCACGAATTAGGCCCACTGGACCTGCTATACGTGCTATACGTCATCAAGTCCCCCCAGTCTAGTATGTTCATTGCGTGCGGATATTGTCGCGTGCGGTGAATGTTACTAGACTTAAGTTGACTGAGCAATGTTTACTTTCCGCGCTTTTTTGACGCGTCTTTCTGACACTTCCCTTTCTTGGGAAGTGTTTCGTGCGACGTGGACGTTTGTCGACTTTTCGTTTTCTGCTTTGATTTGACCTGATGCCTTATGCGCTCCTGTTATTCTTATCTTTTTACTTTTGATCTTGATCGTTTATTCCGACTTTCTTTACCACGTGCCATCATCCAAATTTAGGTAACTTCTTAGTATAAATACAACCCTTATTTTTATTAATTTCACTTTTCTTCTTCTATTTGTATTTTTTCCATCGCCACTTAGTTTTATCTTTTGGAGAAGAGAATCCCTTCAGTTGTCCGTCTTGGATTTTGATTCTATCCGTTCGCTATGAGTTTGATTGTTGACATAAGTATGGTACCCCTCCAGAGATGTTTGACTCCTTTCTTTGGAAATACCATATTCCTTCCAAGGTTCATCTGGAACTTCCTTCTTGTAATTGTACGATGCATGAGCATCCTCCCAAAAATATTGGCTTATACACCCGCTTTTTCGACCTTGTGAATTTTCGTCTGCCGTTGTCGATTTTTCTTGTCGATTTGATTAGGCATTATCGCATCAATATTTCCCAACTTTCAATCTTTGGTGCGTTCAAGATTTCGCAGTTTCAGATCTTGTGTCGTGCTCATGGAATTACGCCTACTGTTGGTTTGTTTCGCCGTTTTTATGTTAATACAAAGGCCAAGGGTGGTTCTCTTTTAGTAAGCGTGATGGTGTTCCGGTGGTTTATACTAAAGCCCTTGATTCTGTGAAAAGTTGGAACGACCATTTTTTCTGGGTTGATGACTTTGCTTGTCCTGCTTTGTTTTCCTGGAGTTCCAATAAGAATTGTTTGAAGGATCCTGTTCCTCGTGCTGATGAGTATAATGCTGATCATTATGCTACTCTTGCTGCCAATCCTTCTCCTTTTCGGGTATTCCCTGAAGCCTTTCTTTGTTGGGTTAGTTTGAGCCTCCAGTATGCTTTGGGTGAGGACGTGTACCCTGAGTTTCTCCATGATGATGGAACGGGTGATTTTTTATTTATTTATTTATTTATTTATTATTTTTTTTACACTCTTCTTTATGCATCCATATTTTGATATGTTTTTCTTTTTGTGTAGTGATGAGTTGGCCTGATTATATTCAGTCTCCGGATCCTCTTAAAGTCAGAATGGTTGCGCGTCCTCATCGTAAGGGGGAGGCTAGCCTTTTGGAGGTTGTTGTTCATCGTACAATGCCGCTTCTTCCCATTGCTCCTCCTCTTTCTGAGAATGAGTTGGAGGCTGATATTAATGTGTTTTTGGGCCTGAAGGTGTCGATGTCAATATCGGTAGTGGATCAGCCCTCGAGGCTACTAATTCTGATGCTGATCCTGCTACTTCCGGTCCTTCATTGAAGAGGAAGGAGAATCCTTCACTGAGTATTGGTGAACCTTCTAGTCCTGCTAAGAGGTTTCGTCCTGACTTCTCTCAAGATCCGTCTGTCGGTAGTGTTCCTGCTGGTAGTTTTCAGGCTTTGTTGAATAGTAGCGCCTTGGAGGCTGAGTTAGGTTACACGGCTCCCCACACTGTGCCTTTTATTACATCTTCTATTTCAACTACCCGCAGCGAGGTTGGGTTTCGTTGATTCCTTCATCAGCGAGCCTTTATTGGTCCTCTTCAAAGGTTGGTTATTTCCTCCGATTCTTCTTCTGATTCTAGTACCTCTGTTGCTGGAGCTGAGGTTACTTCTTGTACCAGGTCTGAAACTGTTTTAGGTGTTGTTGCCACTACTGTTGTGACGACTATTTCTGCTCTTGGTCTAGTATTGAGGAATGTCTCCCCTTTCTTAAGTAGCTCGCCCTCAGGTGAAGGTCCTGGCCGGAATTTTAGAGATCTTCCTGGTCCTTCTTTTAGTCAGCCCTTGGCTGATGATACTCGGATTGCTATTGGGTTTGACCCTTTACGGTCACAGGAGCGCTATCTTCCGGATTGGAAGGTGTCCAATGGGTCTCTACTTGATAGTACCTTAGACTGCCGTGAAGTTGTGGATGGGGTTGCCCCTCGCAGACGATTTTTCCTCGCTCCGCGAGATGAGTTCTGATCAGTTTCTTTCGAGTTTTGACGTCTTGTCAGCTCGTCATCTGTGCTTTGGTTCTGTGGTTCGGATGCGTGCGGAGCGTGATTTGCAGGAGAAGGAAAGGTTGTCTAATAGGTGTAGTCTCCAGGCTGACATGATTTATAGACTAGAGTCCCGATTGGCTCAGACTGAATCCGAAGCTTCTGAGAGGCTTTTTCTTCGTGGTCAAGTATCTTCTCTTGAGGTAGCTAGCAGAGAAAATGAGGTATTACGTGTCAAGGTTAAGGAACTTGAGTCCTCTATTTCTGACAAAGATAACGAGCTTGGGCAGCTATGGTGTGTAAACTCTTCTCTCGAATCCCGCAATGCTAAGCTTGTTAAGCGTGTTTTCTCTCTCCTTTTCGCTTCTCTTCTCTTCTCTTTTTTTTTTTTTTTATATATGAGGTTTTGTTGCTTCCAGGTGCAATTTTTGGAGAGTGAATGTTTGGACCTTCGTCCTCGTGCCTTAGAGCTTGTCCGTTTGATGGAGCTCTTTCTGAAGGTTGCTCTTTATTTGGAGGAGAAGCTCCATCCCTGTTTGCTTGCTGCTGTGTCGGTCCGCCGTTGGTTGTTGTCTAAGGTTTTTAGACTTGCAGTGTCCAGGTGCTGGCATTCTCCAGATTATCTTGGTGCTTTAAGTGCGGCCATCAGTCGTGCTATTGAGAGGAAAATGTAAGATGGGCTTGTTGCCGGGCATTGTCATGGCATGGCTGGCATACCTCTTTCTAGTGTTGAAGCTTTTAATTCTTCTGCCAAGGCTGATTATGAGAATGCTCTTCAAGTGCTTCATGATGTTCAATTCCCTTTGATGTCTTCATTGGAGGCTCTTAAGGACTCTACTGCTAAAGATGTTATGCGTTTACTTTACCCTGGAGCGCCCGCTGCTGATTCTTCTGCTATTAACATTTAGTTTTACTTGGAGCGGCTGACCGTTCCTGTTCATTATTCTGGGAGTCCTTCTGTGGTAAGTGAGTCTCCTCTATCCGCTTCCATTAAAGATTGCTTTGAGAGAGCCGGAAAGGCAAGGGAAGGTTCTCTTCAGGACTGGTTGGCTCTTGCGAATACATGGTATTTCTGGGTTATCCCTTTGTCTGTGGGATCTTTGGTGGGTACAACTTGTATGTCTGGTTCCGTTCCTCTTTCCGTGTCTGATTATGAAGTATCAAATGTGCTTGATCAAAGTGGTGATGCTGGTGACATAGGTGCGGATGCTTTTAAGCAGTCTGGTACAGACCCACTTCTGGAAACTTCCGACCAAGTTTAGTTTGTGGTTATTGTATCCGCTTTTTATTTTACCTGTTTTGTGGCCTGCCGAAGCGCGACACTTTTGTTTTTGTAGACTGTCTATCTTATGCACGTTTTGTTGTTTCGAAACATTTTAGTTTTTGCTATTTTAATCCTCACACTGGTGTGCTTATCATAATAGTCTTGGCTGAATACTTGTGGGTTATTCGACCGATACTGGACTTGCAATATCTCTTACGTATCTTGAGTTAATTTGGAGGTTACTCAACCTCTTGTTATTCGGAATAACGTTGTATGGGTCCTGCCTAAATGTATGCGCGTCTTATTTACATATGCTGATATTTCTTTTTTAAGTAAATAATCAGAAAATTTTAAAGTAAAAGTTGGTGAAGGTAGCTAAGCTTCACATTTTTTCATTCAAGATAAAAATATTACAATATAGAAAGATAAGTTGCAACATCGACCCTCCTCTGCGGAGTCCGCAAGGGATGGGTTGCTTACAATTGATGTATGTAACATCTTTTGAGATTGCAGACGTTCCATGTTCGTGGAATTAGGTTTCCTACACGGTCCTTTAGCTTGTACATGCCTTTTCCTAATGCTTCCATGACCTCGTAAGGTCATTCCCACTCGGGTCCCAATTTCCCTCCTTCTTCGGCATGGCTTGCATCATTTTTGCGGTACACCAAGTCTCCTGGTTTGAAGCTTGTGTTGCGATCTCTTGAATTATAATACTTCTCCATTTGTGCCTTGCTTTTTTGCTTCACGTATTACTGCCTATTCCCTTCTTTCTTCAAGGAGATCTGTTGTTCCACGTTCACTATCGTTTAAAACAATTTAAAAATATAAAACAAGTTAATAGTGAACAATGACTGAAATTAACGTAAGTAAAACACACTAGATAATTTTCAACATCATATTCTTTATTAGAAATTAATCAAAAGAATCGCTACCCAAGTACTTCATGAATAGTACTTGGGATTGAAATGAAAAGGGTTGGTGACTCTCTCTAAGCTCAAAGCTAAGTCGAGGACAACTCTTAGAACCCACGAGCTATCTCGTGGATAAAGTTAGATTTGGAGGAGAAAAGAAGGCTGCGTGTATGTGTGTTTATAATTCAAGCTTAATCTTTTCACTCCATCTCTTATCTTGTTTATACATGTATGATATTTGACTCTTTCCTAAGTGACAACCGACATCATAAAGAAGACAAAACATCGATGTATTTTGTCTGCATAAAGACTATTCTAGGTAAGAGACAAGACTACTTTCCTAAGTTCGGTGATGACATCGAGCCTAATCTTTGCTATTCAGGGAAAGTTGACTTTGGTTGATAAGTACCGCCTTATCTGTTTCAAACTTATCCCGCCATGTCCCGCTCTTTCTTGATCTTTACATCCTTGCTTTGTCTTGATGTAAATAGTTGGAGAAGAGTCTTAGGGATTCGATGAGTTATTGTCATTACTCACCGAATCCATCATCTTCTTCTTGACCCGATCTTCACCCTTTAAGTTCCGCCTCATCGAGTGGAGAGACTTCTTCTTCGCCTCATCATCGAGTATCCTCAAGATGACTCACCGAGAGACTATGCACTCGGTGACTGTTAGTGTTTAACGGACTAAACACTTGGGCTATTTTCTATTCAAATCCTAGATTAAGGGTTTGGGTATTTATCGAACCCACGGTCTCCCCTATTTGGATATACAAATAGCCTAAGTGATTGATCGATGTAAGTGAGCAAATGGCTTCTTCTTACATCGAATGTACTAATGAATACAATAAGGAAGGCGAATATTTTTCAAAACGTACATCGCTTATTGATGAAATTATAAGATTCCTATCACTAGTACAAAAGATAAATCAAAATGATGTCACCCATATGGATTCCCAATGCTTCAAGCTTGACTTTCTTGGTGATGAGTGTTTCCGTCAGATGGTCTCTTATCTTGGCATCTGTGTCTTGATGTAACCTCGATGTTTCTTTGGGGTTTGATCGAGAGGCCACCGGTATGTAGCTCAAGATTGCGGCTACACCACCGATCAATATCACTCCATCTTTGAAATGTTGGTTTCCATAGACATCAATGTGGAATAGCCCTCTTCAGATTTTCAATCACTAAACAGTTCACGAACTTAACACCTTCTCGCGGTTCCTGCTGCATTCGAATCCGTGCACTTTTATCTCAGTGGAACTCAACCCTTTCCTTTTGCCGGTGGATGATTGTGGTTGAGATCCTTGAGGTTCGATTAAAGCGGTCAGATTCCCGGTTGTGATGGTGTATCTCTTAGTCTTTCATACCTCTTATCGAGCATCTTCATCGACTCCTTAATCACGCATTTTGCTTCTTCTCAATAATTGGACCGAGTTCATCGAGTTCGGTGATCCCAAAGTCGTTGAATTTTGGGGATCATGAACCTCGAATGCCTTTATCATCCCCTCAGACGTTCATTGCCGTGGTTTGGACTCGGGATGATTTTGACATCGATGATCTTCTCGTGCAGTCTTTCGCTTGTCATTGTCCAATTATAATGGTCAATTCTTGCTTTCCGATGGTCGCAGCTTCTTTTGTTCTTTTCATCCAACTGCTTTTCATTTCAAACCATTTTTGCCGCTCGAGCATCCTTGAACCTCTGTCTGCTGACCATTTTCAAGCTTCTTTGAATCAATTCCTACATGCTCGGCTTCTTGGCAATCACTTGAATCGATTGCTTCCTTAGTCTTCTTATCGTCCTCGACTTGTTTCAATCTCCTTTCTTCTTTAGCAAGATATTTGGTTAATTTGTTGAGGTGTGAGAAGGTATTCGATGTCACCGATTTTGTAGGGAATCTTCTCGTGCTCGATAATTTTCATTTTGCCTTTACCTTTGTCCCGCCTAAGGAAGATGATGCAACCAAGGGTGGTGTTGTTGTCATGATAGGTGTTGTGATTTGTTGTTGTTGTTGTTGTTGTTGATGTTTGTGGTGGAAGTGATGAGATGGGTATTGTCGAGACTGTGGTGTTGGCTCCCCTCGTGTGAAGAGGAGTTTCTTCAAGAATATTCTCCCCTCAACCTGTTGTCGGAGCGCCACCGAGGCCAAGAGTTGGTGTTGGTGCTTGAGGGGATCGAGCGGCTTGACCCTTGAAGGCTGATAAATTTCAAGTGATCATGGCCTTGATATCTCAAGTATCGATTGAATGTCGTTGACCTTAGCTTCCAAAGTTGCCCGAGATACTTCCAAAGCGGTCATCGTGGCCCAAGATTCCGTGCCAAGGATGTAGATGCTCGATCCAACGTAGCCATTTGAGTGTTGATCGAGCTCAATGTAGTTTGAAGCGGACTGGATCAAGAATGAAGACCCGAACATTTGCCGATTTGAGCGTTTGATCGATTCAATGAGGTGGAGGATTGTTTCAAATACGCTCTGCACCTCCAAAGACTTTAGAGTTGAGTGCCGAGTCGTCTTGATGATTCCCGATTTCATCTACCTTGTGCCTATGCCACAAGGTGTTCCGAGGAATTTGGCCAAATTTTCATCCAATCTGTGAATGTTGTCATACATCAAATCCACGTGCTCATGAACGTTTTCATCAAAGGCTTGGACCTCGACCTTAAGATCAAGATAACTTGCACCGCCTTCAAGATGTTGTTCCCAGGTGTTTCAAATGACCCAGAGTATAATTTCCTTGAAGCTTTGGTGATCCACCGAATGAGCCGCCTTCAAGAAGTGGGAGAACATTATCAAATCTTGCAAATTCATCGGTGGAGGAAGAGGAGTCATCATTTTCCGGTGGAATGGTGATTCAGTTTGATCCTTTGGATCGAGGCTAAGGCTCTTGTTCGATTGAACCTCGTCGCCCACTTCTTCCCCACCGATAGAATCTCATCATCGATGATCGAAGCTCATCTTTCGAGAACGAGATTCCAAAGAACATCGCAGAACGGTTAATGGGGGTTGGTGATGGGTTCCGTATCGCAGTGGTATTAATCCTCTCGAGTCTTTGTCCCCTTGACCCCTCGGACATCGGTGGAGTTTCCAGTGCCTTCTCGGAGTCGATTGGTTTTGGGTTCCATATCGGCGGTTGTTTCTTTCCTCCGAGTTTTTGTCCCCTTAGACCCCGAGACACTGATGGGTATTTTCTAGTGCCTTTAGCATAGTCGGTGATGATGATATCCCTATCACGGGTTGTATGGTTCCTATGAGTCTTTGGGATCGATCGGTGTGCCTCAAACAAAGGTTTGGATTTGCTAATGTTATCACCGGCGCTAGGAAGGCGCTTCCCTACCAGCCGGGTTGTATGTTTCCTACGGATCTTGGGGAGTAGTAGTTGGGACCAAGGGCACCGATTGTGATTTATCGGTGTCCTTCGTTGTCACCGGTGGATGTTGCTTGGTCTCCAACGGGTGGCCGTCGCCTTGGGCTTTCTTTGCCTTTTAGGCTATGCTCCTCAAGCCTCGAGCCATGAGACTTGGGTTTGGTTTTAGTCCCACCGAGAATTCCCATTCTCTTTGTAGGAGCGGGGTTAGGAGACTTGATTCCTCCGTTGTTACTGAGAATCATATGGGTCGTCAATTCAATGTTTGTGACAAGGGATGGGTCCTTTTGAAAATTTGATTGGCTCAGATGCCGGGTAAAGCACCAAATTTTTCTTCCCGAGGATAATTTGTAACCATTAACACTTGTAGCACAAGAGACAAACCTAGGATACGAAACGATTTCGTCCTAGTTTTGCTCAGAGCTTGGTTACGAGATCATTGTAAATGATCTCCCTATGTCGACAAATGACCCCATTCATCAGTAAGATGCCATCATCAAGCGAATAGAGTTAACTTGTTCGAGTTGATGAGTGATTTCGCCGAGGACCGAATCACAAATGTGAATAGGATCCTCAAGCCACGGAAATGAACTCTTGGTGACCGGGGTCTGTCCAAAACGTTGGATCTAAAACAATTTGTTTTAACCCATCCTTCATCGTGGAGGGTTCGGGATGGGCGACATAAACACCTTTGTTATAATCTAACCTCGCTGAGGTGCAAAATGTTTTATAATCCGGGGTGAATTGTTGCCCCGTTAAGACCGAACGATGAGATATTCCTGAGAGGTCTAAGGTTGTTCTCATCGAGAGGGTGTCGGGTCAAAGGCCTCATTGTTGCCCAAAACTCCCCGAGGAGGTTTTGGTATAGTCATGTAGGACACTAAATAAAGGCCGTTTTGGTGGCGATTATACAAAAATTTCATAATGTCTTTATAGGCGGGACGGTTGGAGGATATTCAAAATTGCTTATGACATTATTTGTTTTAAATTCAACATTGCTAAGATCGCCTACCCACTGTGAAGCAAATCGAAGAGATTGTGTTCTTGCCATTTCCATTAAAAGGTTTTAGGGTTTGAAAAAATGTCTTGACAAGAACAATCAAAAGTTTTGTATCTCTTGTTGTGATGAAAAACTTTTGTAAATGTTTACAATGAAGGTTTTTCCGAAGAGGTTTCAAGAACACAATGATTTCGGGTTTGAAAGAGATTTTGTGAGTTTTGTTTGCGTAAATCAATTGTGTGTGTTTTAATATTTATGAGGGGGTATTTATAGAGTGGTGAGAGGGTGGTTTTGCATAAACGTGGATATGTAAAGACGGTTTTGAAAACGTTTGAAATTCCACATTTAATGCCACCCACCACTACCCGCAAAGAAAATCCCGTATTTCAAGGAGCAGTTAAAGGCGGTAAAGTGCAATTTTGCGACAATAAAATATCCATAGGATATTTTATGTGAGATAAGGCATTTAACGCTTAATATCAATCGCCAGGTCCCCGAATGAGTCTTACTCATTCGGTGAGAGGATTTTGGTAGGTTTCGTTCGGGAGGAGGAACCATTTCGAGAACTTCATCGAGATTGGTTTTCGGATGCGACTTTCAATGTCAAGCATTCCCAATTCGACTTTCGGTTTCAAGGTAGGTTCATCCAAGGGTTTAGTAAAGATATCGCAAGTTGATATTGATAGGGATGAAATGAAGTTCTATGTCTCCTTTCATTATGTGATCCCGATGAAGTGATATCGATATCAATGTGTTTGGTTCTTTGGTGGAGGACATGGTTGTTGGAGATTGCAATAGCATCGGTGTTATCACGGAAGATGGGTACCATTTTGTAATGGATGTCATAATCATCGAGTTGAATTTTCATCCATAATACATTGGCACAACATCTGCTGCTGACTACATACTAAACCTTTGAAGACATAGCCACCGATTGTTGCTTTTAGCACTCCAAGAAACCGGTTTTCCTCCAAGAAATTGACGGGACCCCGAGGTACTTTTCTGTCCATGTTGCGTACCAAGATAATCGAATCGAGTAACCTTTGAGATCAAACCCCGAGCACTTTGGATAGTAAAGTCCAAGGCTTGAAGTTCCCTTCGGTATCGAGAATTCTCTTAGCTGCAGCTGCGGTGAGATGGGATTCTTTAGGATTAGGCGATATCTTGCTATTAGGCAGACCGAGAATTGGATGTCCGGTCTAGAAGCGATTAGATACATCGGTGAGCCTACAATCCTCGAAATGAGTTTGATTGATCGATTTGCCGGTGAGATCGTGTCCAAGGTTGTTAGGTGGGACCATTGGAGTCTTCACTGAGGCACAGTTAGATATCTCATATTTCTTCAAGAGATTTCTGGTGTATTTCTCTTGACTAATGATATTCCTTTATCAGTTTGTCTGATTTGTAGTCCAAGGAAGTATGTGATTTCACCCATCATGCTCATTTCAAACTTCTTTGTCATCAGTTTTTCAAACTTTTTGCAAAGTTTGTAGTTTGTTGAGCCAAAGATGATGTCATCAACATACACTTGGACCAGTATCACATCCTGTTATGTTCTATAGACAAATAGTGTGTTGTCTATCTTTCCTCTTACAAACTAGTTTTGTATGAGGAAGGCTGAGAGAGTTTCATACCATGCCCTGGGAGCTTGTTTAAGTCCATAAAGGGCTTTGTCAAGCTTTCGACATAGTCGAGGAATTCACCGCTCTCAAAGCCCGGAGGTTCTTGAACATACACATCTTCCTTGAGATCACCATTTAAGAATGCACTTTTAACATCCATTTGGTAGAACACAAGTTCATGTATGTTGCATATGCAAGGAAGATCCCGATGGCTTCCATTCTTGCAATGAAGCAAATGTCTCATCGTAGTCAATGCCTTCTTGTTGATGTAACCTTGGCTACAAGTCGGCTTTGTTTTAATGGCGATGCCGTTTTCATCGGTTTTGTTTCGAAAACCCACTTCATTCCTATGACTACTACATCATGAGGACATTTGATCAAGGTCATGACCTTGTTTTTATCAAAATTGCAGTTCTTCTTGCATAGCTTTGAACCCACTTGGGTGTTTTAGAGCCTCAAGAACACTTTTGGGTTCTATATCACATAGGTAATCGACATATAGACATTCATTGGTCAAGCTCGCAGTTAAACTAGCGACCATGCTTCAGTGAGCATGCCTCGGTGGGTTCACCAATGATGTTTACAAGCTCAATGTCACGAGATTTTGTCCACTTACTTTGTGGTCTAGGATCCGAACTTGAGGAGGTCACTGGAGACTCGGGAGTGAGTTCGGTACATTAGCCACAGAATCATTAAGAACATCCGTTGAGATGTCTTGTTCGTTGGGTTTCATGAATCACGGTGTACCGATCATTTGGATCGGTGTTGCCTATCCTAGCGAGGTGGACCGATTGATTATCAATGAATTCACCGATAGTTGGTTCAGTAGGTTTTGAGGTAAGACATAATATGAGATGTCAACATCGCCGATATGAGGAATTGATTTGATGTTGAACTCATCGGGAGGATATCTTGATGAGTCATCAATTCCTATTTCCTCCATCGAGGTATTGGTGAACTCGATGCTTTCGAACTTTCATCAAAGGTGATATGAAAGGTTTCTCAACTTGTTGTCTTCGGTGTTAAACACCACAAGGCTTTGGAGATCGATGAGAAATGATGAATGTCTAAATACTCATCATTTTGTCTTGTTTAGAATGCCAAAACATCTTAAAACACTCGAAACGCATCAAAATGATGAAAATATCACAAACAAGTGTTTTATGTGTTTTAAATGCAAAAACATCAAAATCGATGAAAACGTATCAAGTTTGCATAATTGGCGCTTTAGTCCCCAAGTTTCAAAAGTTTTCAAATCTAGTCCTCGAAATTCAAAACTTGTAAAAGTCATTTAAGGTCCATAGGATTCAAAAGTTGTCAAAATAAACCCTTCAAAGTTTAAAATCACAAATTGACAACTTTAATCCTCGAACTTTGAAAAATGTCAAATATAGTCCTTAAGGTTTTAAAATTGGAAATTGATCAAAATAAACCTTGTACTATTTATAAATGACAAAATTGGTCCTTATGATAAACTTTTGGGAAATTACAAGTTGGGTCCCTAGAATTTCAAAGTTGACATATTTGGTCCTTGGACTTGTAAAAATGGAAATTTATGCAAATTTAGTCTTTGTACTAATCTTATTTGGCAGGTTTAGTCCTTATTATAACTTTGGAAATGTTACAAGATCAGTCCTTCCGTTTTACCAAATTACATGATTAGTCCTTGTGTTTACTAAGTTACTTAAACCAAATGGACCCTTGTGTTATTAATCCTACCCAAATCCAATCCTACAACCCAGCTGTGGCCCAAATGAAAACCAAGCCCAACCCCTAACCCAGTCCAAGTACCAGTGTTTTTAAATTAAACACGCGCCCCCCACTGTTCATCCCCTATCTCTCCCACACACCTGCTACCATCCACCATTCGCCACCTCACCAACACCTTTCCACCTTGCCTAGTTACTTACCAGCTGGTTAAACATCTCCTTTACACCTCCACATCCCACCAAAAATCTTTAATTGATAATACACCTTTCAAACAGTTTTCCGCCAAACCGACATTTGGCAAATGTGATGATGTGAATGGATCCAAAGGCTGAAAAGAGGTGGGATTTAATCAGATGTCGACAAGGAACAAGATTATGTTAATAAATAAGAGATTGTAGTAGTATGGAGTACCTAAGTAGTGTAATTTTTATTTACTTGTCTCGTTTTAATTATTCTTAGTTTTTCCAGTTTATGTTCAAGCTTTTCAATATCTTGTAATAACATTTTGTTGTAATAAAAACTTATTTTCAGAGTTAATTCCAGTTTAGACTCACAATTCAGAAATTCACAAAAATTACCAATAAATTAGTTAAAAATAAAAATCTATTGGAGAAATGATCAAAGCTGGTGCAGAGCTGGTGTTTGGAGTGCTTTTGGGTGTAGTGCTTATTGGTAAGCAAATAGGAGTGATTCTCAGTCCATATTTCCTTGACCTGTGCATGAACTAAATTTGTAAGCCATTCCTTGAAATTTGCATTTCTTAATTTAAGTACCATAGTCTTGTTAATTTTAGCTTTAATATGTTTTAAAATAGTTAATATCGGATAATAAATGGATTTCTTAGTTCTGATTTATTTTAGCATTAAAAGCTTCAAAGCGCATTCTTAAGTAGTGTTTGGATTTATGCAGTTAACTGTCCTAGAGGTTGTTTGAGGTGTTGTTTGTACTTGTTTCAAGTCACCTTAGTACCTAATATCTCAATTAAACAAAGAAAACCAGTCCTTGTTCAGTTAAAAGTTAAAAGTCAAAAATCCTTTTAATCTAATCTTATGCATTAACTGTTGAAATTTCATGTTCTGTGATCATGGATTTGAGTTTAGAAGTTGTTATAATCTTTTAATTCAGTCTTAATATAACTTATTACAACATAATTAGCTAGTATAATCAATCTAAAGTTCATAAAAGTCAAATATATAGTGTAAATTAAAAAGTCAAAAATGAAAAAAGTCAGTTTTAGCAAATCTTTCTTGATGTTTCATGGATTCATCTAAGGTTTAAATCAAGTGATGTTTTGTATTTTCCAAGTTCAGTAGGTCTAGTTTAGATATATCAGTTTTGTTTTACATTTCTCAAGCTCCAATAAGCTAAAAATCAGCTACCAAGAATGCCTCAAATGCCCTGTGCACACTGAGTGTGCACATGCACAAATTGCAGCCTGTTTACAAGCTTCAATCAAGCTTGTGATAAGCTGATTTTTGGTCCAAGTATAGTAGGCCAGGTCTACTTTTAGTCCCTATATCTGTTTTTCCATTTAGCTCACTTGTTTAGCTTATGCAATAGCTTAAAGGTGCCCACTAATCACTGTTTTGCTTAAATAAGCCAATAAGCTCAAAACCAATTTAAGCTTCTTTAATGATCTAGAGTACTGATAATTAGTTAAGTTATACTTAATATAGCATTATTTAGCTTCTGTGTTCATCTGGTACTCTGTGGTAGCTTATAGCTTATTTTGGATTGCTTATTTATAAGCAGTTTCACAGCAGCCTTATTTTCCTCCACATAAGCATATGTTTTTATATTTTTTGTAAATTTAGAATAATTTTTTAGCATTTTCCTGAATTTCTCAGATTTTTCCTACCTCGTTTGCTATTTTTCTTTTTTTAAATAGTTTTAATCCTTTTAAATAGCTTTTAATAATAATAAATCGGAAAAGCTTTAAAAATATGTTTTCAATTTTTATAGATTAAGATAAATATAAAAGTCATAAAAGTATTTTTCCACAATTTTCTTGGTTTAAATAATATTTTTAGCATTTTAATTAGTTTTAAATAGTTTTAAATTAATAATAAATACATAAAAGTCTAAAAATATATTTTCAGTTTTAAAATAAGTTTTATCATATTTTAGATTTTCCAAGTTATAATTTTATTTTTCTAGGTTAATTTTGTATTTTCTTGTATATTAGTGCATTTTAAATACTTAATAAATAGTTTTTAATTAATAATAATTAAATAAATAGTTGTAAAAATAATTTTATTTTTCTAATAATTTTCTTTTATTATTAGGATTGTAAAAATGTCATTTTCATATTTGTAGGTCTTTTATTTCTTTAAAACTCACGTTTTATTTTGTACGTTTACGTAATTTTATTTAAACGTACGTTTTAGGTTTTAAACGTTCATCACTTTAAAAATAGTGATAGCGTTTATTTAATAGATTTTAACTTTTTAATTTCTTTTAATTTTCATTTAAGTCGCTGTAATTTGTAAATCTTTTCTTTAGGTAATTTTCCATCAATATCCTTATTGATCACTATCCTTAGTGATCATTCTATCATCTGAAGTTGTTTAAACACCAATTCATCCTTCGTGGGACTTAACGACCCAGGAATACACTATATTCCTCTGATCTTAAATTGCATTGGTGTGTGAGCTGTTTTGAGTTTCTTACGGTTGGTCATTCACAAGTGGCTAGCTTGTGTAATTAAACTTGACTGTTTAGCACCGATCAAATTTTGGCGCCACGCTTGGAGGTCAGTGTAAGCGTGTTTTAAGCATTTCGGATCCGTACTTGCACATATACCACCTTTTGTAAATGCTTTTTTTTGTAAAGTTATCAAATTCAAAAGTTCATTAACACTTTTCCTAAAGTGTTAACAACACCAAAAATATTTTCATTCTTTGTTTTTATGGCATGTTTTCAAAATCCAAAAATATTCATCTTTACCCTCTTACCCTTTTTGATTCTTTATTCCTTTACCCTTTATCCATTTGATTCTAACTTCTTCTATTCTCATGGAATCTCTCGACTACAACGAAACACGGAGCGAAGTTGAAAAACTTCCTATTTTATCACAAATGTCAAGAATTCGTGTTGTTCGTGATGATCCATTGATTCTGCGTAGGGAAATGGAGCGAGAAACCGGGGTGACAAAGGACCGGTACTTCCTCTAATAATGGAGGTGCTAAATCGTCCAACCTACGGTTATCCAAAGATCTACTCCTCAATTGCTCTAAGCCGTCTAAAATTGATCCTACACTTTCACGATTTACGGTTAAAAGCAAACATGCGAATTTAAACCGGTGGCTAGTAAGAATGACTTGCCTAATCTTCACGTTTCTCAAGAACCGAACCAGAGACCATAACGGAAGTGGTGGAAATTGCTAGCTCTCGAGCACACCACTTGTCCCACCTCCGGATTTTTCAAAATGTTCTTGAGTCTTAATAGTCATTCGAGATCACCATGTTGGTTTTGTTTATTCTTTGAATGAACTGATTCCTTCTCATAACTCTCAAATAGAATCGTTTATTCCTTGTGTCGGTTGTGGTGAGCCTCTTTTGGTTCACCATGTCATTGAGTGTACGTGTGTACGGTGTGGTAATGATATTGAGCATCGGAGTTGTTTGTTTTGTGGTTCGAGGAATTCATTTGATTATGATCCTAATCGAACTCATTTAACGACCCTCAAATTTTTCTAATTACCCACCACGTTCCGACTTATCTTCATATAATCAACAATCTTGTTGTGAATTTTGTGGAGGTCCTCACCAAGGATTTGAATGTCAATCCGAAAACATGGTTGTTTATGACAGTTTTCGGTGATGCTCGTAACTTTGGTTATGACCAATATCCATATGATTCACCAATCCGTGCTCAGCAGCTTTCTTGTTGTGAGAACTGTGGAGGTCCCCATTTCACTCGATTGTCAAACAGGAATCCATTTCCTTGTAACAATTATGACTATCCGTATCACGACCAACCTCCACATGCCAAATAATTCAAACTCCTCGGCAAGCCCAACAAGACACTTATCTAGAGCTTCGGAGTCGGTGAAAAGAACCGAGGAGTTGAGTAAAACAACATTTCATAATGTTCCCAGTTTTTCTTGTGTATATTGTGGAGGTCCTCATGATGATTATCAATGTCAACCTTCCGGTTTGACAAATCTCCACTTCCACAATGTCCCGTAATTCAAAATTCACATGAGAAATCCATGGAAGAATTGCTAGTCAAGAAGCGTGTGCTAAGATAAATTCCCAAATTGCTTTTGAAAAGTCTATTAGGGAATTAATTGCAAAAGAAAAGCAGCGGATCTAGCTCTCAATTTCGCTTTATTCCCGATGGCGGTGATGATGAGGATACATTTGAAGACTCATCAAGTTCATCGATGGATATTCCAGATTGAGATTCATTCTCAAGCAAGCGCCATCACACCAAGCTCCCACTCACTCTCTAAACATGGGGGACGAGCATCTTGACACTGTTCACGAAAAGGAATCGGACGAATTCATAAAGTCTAGTGTTGAGGACCTTGTCCCAATCCCAAGAGAGTCACAGGAATTTTGATCATGTGTGTGATATCCTCCTCCTCTTGTCTTCCAAAATGATCATATTGAGATGCTCTCTGATTCTAATGATGATGATTCGTTATCTTGTGGAAACATCAGTTATATGGAGGAATTACCTTCTGAGCTTGTCAGCGTTATCTTGTGGAAACATCAGTTATATGGAGGAATTACCTTCTGAGCTTGTCAGCTTAGGAGAAGAGAATGATGAAGAAATAATCCAAGACGAAGCTCTTCGTCTTACATTATTGAATGTTAATCTTCTCATTTCTAGAATCGAGGCTTTTGATGAAAATCCTACTTCATATCCTATCCCCTTTGAGGATAGTGAACTTTTCTTCGATGATTCTATTCCGGAATTGCAAACGTTCCATTTTGATCATACGGGAGAGAAGATTAGTGGTATTACCACTTCTCATTCTCATAATTCTCTCCCCGATTATGAATCATTCACTTTTGAGGAGTTCCCCGGTGAACTCACTCAAATCAATCCCGAATATGAATCATTTTCCTTTGAGGAGTTCTCCGTGAACTCACTCATATCATATCTCCACGGAGTATGATAACTTCTACTTTGATCTAGACACACCCGGGATATGTCTAGACCAATTGAGCTTAACTGATAAGATTCATGAAACTATGAATTCTTCTGATGATGATGAGTTAGTCAAGATTATTATCATGACTTTCTTTCTCTTCTTCACCTATCCCGTAGCTTCTCCTGTTCTTCACTCCTTCGGGAATGAAGACATTATCTTTGACCCCGGCATTTTCATTTCTCATTTGTAAGCCGGTTCTATGTATATCTCATCGGTGTGGAACTTTCACGTACTTCAATGTTTATACAAACATCTTAAATGAAAGTCCGATGGAGATTGTCTCTTCCACTTACTTCCCCATGACCAATTTAATTCGGGGTCGAGTCAAGCTAGCGACTCGGTAATCAAAAACAGTAGCTAAACATGGGTTTTCACCCATGTGTACCACCTTAGTGTGGGGGAGATGCCCCACATGTTGTATATAGATTTTAAAAATGAATGAAAATTGTAAATATTAAAAAAGAGAATAATTGTTGTGTTTCTACACTTAGCTAGTAATGTTATCTTTTTACGTTCTAAGTTTCGGCATAACAGCCGGTACTTTGAATATTGAGGACAATATTCATTTCTAAGTGTGGGGAAATTCTAGCGAATTTTGATCATAAATGTACCCTTTTAGTCCCTTTTTCCCCAAAATGGCCAAATTTAAAAAATTTTTTAGTGGAAGTACTATGTACTAAACACAACAAATGGTAATCATCCACCATGTCTAACCCACATAAGGATTGGCTAATCCAGAGCAAACGGCTCTTGGTAAAGATATCTCAAATCCGTTTATGGCTTGCAATTTGCCCAAAATTGTATGGTGTTCAACTCACCATATCCTTAAAAGTGAAGAGTTGGCTAGCCCGCAAGTTTATGGCTTGTGGTAAAAGCGGTTGAAAATCCATAATTGGTAATCGACTCACCAAAGATAATATTGATAATTTATCTAAGAGTTGGCTAGTCCGTATAAACGGTTTACGGTAAAGACAAATCAAACCGTTGAAAGCTTATGATTTGCTCAAAATCATTTGGTTATCGATGTACCAAGGTTCTTACTTGAGCTGAAACAATTGGCTACTCGAAGTAATGGCTTTTGGTAAGCAGATAAAATCCATTAACTTTTCATAAATCATTGCTAGGGACTAGCAATATCTTAGTGTGGGGATTGATGAGTGTCTAAATACTCATCATTTTGTCTTATTTAGAATGCCAAAACATCTTAAAACACTTTAAACGCATCAAAATGATGAAAATATCACAAACAAGTGTTTTATGTGTTTTAAATGCAAAAAACATCAAAATCAGATGAAAAACGTATCAAGTTTGCATAATTGGCAGTTTTAGTCCCCCAAGTTTCAAAAGTTGTCAAATCTAGTCCCTGGAAATTCAAAAACTTGTAAAAAGTCATTTAAGGTCCATAGGATTCAAAAGTTGTCAAAATAAACCCTTCAAAGTTTAAAAATCACAAATTGACAACTTTAATCCCTGAACTTTGAAAAATGTCAAATATAGTCCTTAAGGTTTTAAAATTGGAAATTGATCAAAATAAACCTTGTACTATTTATAAATGACAAAATTGGTCCTTATGATAAACTTTTGGGAAATTACAAGTTGGGTCCCTAGAATTTCAAAGTTGACATATTTGGTCCTTGGACTTGTAAAAATGGAAATTTATGCAAATTTAGTCTTTGTACTAATCTTATTTGGCAGGTTTAGTCCTTATTATAACTTTGGAAATGTTACAAGATCAGTCCTTCAGTTTTACCAAATTACATGATTAGTCCTTGTGTTTACTAAGTTACTTAAACCAAATGGACCCTTGTGTTATTAATCCTACCCAAATCCAATCCTACAACCCAGCTGTGGCCCAAATGAAAACCAAGCCCAACCCCTAACCCAGTCCAAGCACCAGTGTTTTTAAATTAAACACGCGCCCCCCACTGTTCATCCCCTATCTCTCCCACACACCTGCTACCATCCACCATTCGCCACCTCACCAACACCTTTCCACCTTGCCTAGTTACTTACCAGCTGGTTAAACATCTCCTTTACACCTCCACATCCCACCAAAAAATCTTTAATTGATAATACCTGCTCAAACAGTTTTTCTCGCCAAAACTGACATTTGGCAAATGTGATGATGTGAATGGATCCAAAGGCTGAAAAGAGGTGGGATTTAATCAGATGTCGACAAGGAACAAGATTATGTTAATAAATAAGAGATTGTAGTAGTATGGAGTACCTAAGTAGTGTAATTTTTATTTACTTGTCTCGTTTTAATTATTCTTAGTTTTTCCAGTTTATGTTCAAGCTTTTCAATATCTTGTAATAACATTTTGTTGTAATAAAACTTATTTTCGAGTTAATTCAGTTTAGACTCACAATTGAATTCACAAAATTACCAATAAATTAGTTAAAAATAAAAATCTATTGGAGAAATGATCAAAGCTGGTGCAGAGCTGGTGTTTGGAGTGCTTTTGGGTGTAGTGCTTATTGGTAAGCAAATAGGAGTGATTCTCAGTCCATATTTCCTTGACCTGTGCATGAACTAAATTTGTAAGCCATTCCTTGAAATTTGCATTTCTTAATTTAAGTACCATAGTCTTGTTAATTTTAGCTTTAATATGTTTTAAAATAGTTAATATCAGATAATAAATGGATTTCTTAGTTTACAGATTTATTTTAGCATTAAAAGCTTCAAAACTGCATTCTTAAGTAGTGTTTGGATTTATGCAGTTAACTGTCCTAGAGGTTGTTTGAGGTGTTGTTTGTACTTGTTTCAAGTCACCTTAGTACCTAATATCTCAGTTAAACAAAGAAAACCAGTCCTTGTTCAGTTAAAAGTTAAAAGTCAAAAATCCTTTTAATCTAATCTTATGCATTAACTGTTGAAATTTCATGTTCTGTGATCATGGATTTGAGTTTAGAAGTTGTTATAATCTTTTAATTCAGTCTTAATATAACTTATTACAACATAATTAGCTAGTATAATCAATCTAAAGTTCATAAAAGTCAAATATATAGTGTAAATTAAAAAGTCAAAAATGAAAAAAGTCAGTTTTAGCAAATCTTTCTTGATGTTTCATGGATTCATCTAAGGTTTAAATCAAGTGATGTTTTGTATTTTCCAAGTTCAGTAGGTCTAGTTTAGATATATCAGTTTTGTTTTACATTTCTCAAGCTCCAATAAGCTAAAAATCAGCTACCAAGAATGCCTCAAATGCCACATGCACCGAGTGTGACAGCACAAATTGTACTGTTTACAAGCTTCAATCAAGCTTGTGATAAGCTGATTTTTGGTCCAAGTATAGTAGGCTAGGTCTACTTTTAGTCCCTATATCTGTTTTTCCATTTAGCTCACTTGTTTAGCTTATGCAATAGCTTAAAGGTGCCCACTAATCACTGTTTTGCTTAAATAAGCCAATAAGCTCAAAACCAATTTAAGCTTCTTTAATGATCTAGAGTACTGATAATTAGTTAAGTTATACTTAATATAGCATTATTTAGCTTCTGTGTTCATCTGGTACTCTGTGGTAGCTTATAGCTTATTTTGGATTGCTTATTTATAAGCAGTTTCACAGTAGCCTTATTTTCCTCCACATAAGCATATGTGTTTATATTTTTTATAAACTTAGAATAATATTTTAGCATTTTTCTGAATTTCTCAGATTTTTCCTACACTGTTTGCTATTTTTCTTTATTTTAAATAGTTTTTAATCCTTTTTAAATAGCTTTTAATACTAATAAATCAGAAAAAGCTTTAAAAAATATGTTTTCAATTTTTATAGATTAAGATAAATATAAAAGTCATAAAAAGTATTTTTCCACAATTTTCTAGGTTTAAATAATATTTTTTAGCATTTTAATTAGTTTTAAATAGTTTTAAATTAATAATAAATACATAAAAAGTCTAAAAAATATATTTTCAGTTTTAAAATAAGTTTTATCATATTTTAGATTTTTCCAAGTTATAATTTTATTTTTCTAGGTTAATTTTGTATTTTCTTGTATATTAGTGCATTTTAAATACTTAATAAATAGTTTTTAATTAATAATAATTAAATAAATAGTTGTAAAAATAATTTTATTTTTCTAATAATTTTCTTTTATTATTAGGATTGTAAAATGTCATTTTCATATTTGTAGGTCTTTTATTTCTTTAAAACTCACGTTTTATTTTGTGCGTTCGTAATTTTATTTAAACGCACGTTTTAGGTTTTAAACGCTCATCACTTTAAAAATAGTGATAGCGTTTATTTAATAGATTTTAACTTTTAATTTCTTTTAATTTGCATTTAAGTCATTGTAATTTGTAAATCTTTTCTTTAGGTAATTTTCCATAAATATCCTTATTGATCACTATCCTTAGTGATCATTCTATCATCTGAAGTTGTTTAAACACCAATTCATCCTCCGTGGGACTTAACGACCCAGGAATACACTATATTCCTCTGATCTTAAATTGCATTGGTGTGTGAGCTGTTTTGAGTTTCTTACGGTTGGTCATTCACAAGTGGCTAGCTTGTGTAATTAAACTTGACTGTTTAGCACCGATCAGTAGCCTAAGAAATATCCATCATCATCTTTTGCATCAAATTTGCATAGGTGATCCTTGTGGTTATGAATAAACACAGGACACCCAAACACATGAAAGTAGCTGATGTCAGGAAGTCTACCTTTGAAAGTCTCATATGGGGTTTTATTATGTCTTTTGACAATGATTGACTGTTGTGAGTGTAACAGTGCGTTTGACCGCTTGATCGTAAATGCTTTGAGAGGTGAGCCATTTAACATGGTTCTTCTTTGCCTCAATGAGAGTTCATTTTCCTTTCAAAGAACCCCATTTTGTTCGGGGTATAAGGAGATGAGAAATTTTGAGAAATTCCTTTTCATCACGAAGCTTTCAAGCTCTTGATTTTAAACTCGGTACCATTGTCGGTTCGATTTGTTTAATGATAATGTCATTCGGTTTTCAATTTTTCCGATGAATGACATTATTGTATCACCGCCTCGACTCTTTTGGAAAGAAAGTATACCCAGTGTATCTTGAAAACTCATCAACAATGACAAGTGTATACTTCTCATCTTTGGATTGATCGGGGTGACAGTCCAAAGAGATCCATATGTAGGAGGTGAAGGCGCTTTTGATGGAGAAATTTTGTTTGGTTTTGAAAGATGCTCGTGGTGTTTACCTTTTTCACATGCGAGCATGGTTTGTCTTTGCAAAACCAAAGTGATGGTAAGCCGAGGACCTTGTTTTGTTTTGCCGGGTTGTTGAGATTTTTGAAGTTTAAGTGAGAGAGTCTCTTGTGCCACGGCCGGTTGATAGATTCGGTGGCTTTGGCAAAGAGACAGTTCCATCTTGAAAAGAGTAGACATGTCTAAGACATAAACATCATCTCTTCTAGGGCTATCAAAACAACTTCTTTATTGGCATTGAAAATGGTACCTTGTTTGTCATTGAATTGCACAATGTACTTAGCATCACATAGTTGACCGACATCGATGAGATTGTATTTGAGACCATTGACGTAAGCAATTCTAGAGAAAACTATTCCATTGCGTTCTTGAACCATAACCTTGATGGGACATGATGAGTTATCACCAAATACTACCTTGGGTCCTAGTTCTTTTACATACTTGTGCAGATACTCCTTCACACCGGTCATGCTTCTTGAGCATCCACCGCCTAGATGCTAAATAGGCTCCCTGGCGTGTCTCTACACAACTAGTAAACTGAATTAGTTTCTCTTAGTGACCCACTTGCTAGTGGGCTTGGGTCTCAAGGTCTCTCCGAATTTTGCAATCGACTCATGGTCGGTGGTTGAGTGCATTGTGCTACCACGGGTTTTGCATTTAGAGACCGAGGAAGACTCGGTGATTTTGGGTTGTTTTGCACTTCTCCTTGCATGAATGACACCGTCATGTTGGGATGTCTCATGAGTGAATTTCCACATATATCACAAAGATGTGTTCATGAGACAATCATCCCGATGATGATCATTAAACCCACAGTGAGGCAAAGAGGAAAAGGTTTTGCTCTATTCTTGAGAGCTGTTTTGGAGGATGAAGCATACCGATGACCAACTTTGGAATAGTTTGCTTTATCGTGAGCTTACATACCGTAAGTGGTCTGCAGCTCGTGATCATCCTTATTGCGGATCATACAATAAAGGATTCGTAGCGCTTGTCGGTGGTATGACTAGTGTAATGACACACCACACTCCGCTTGGGTTTGTTGGTGGATTTTGATTTTGATGAGCTAGATGACACCGACTTAGTTTCCTTGATTGAATCGGGGGCTTTTCGATGGATTCCATCTTTTCTCGACTTCCTCACAAGCTCGATGAAGTTCTTTGAATTTGGTCGCCTTCAAGAGGGACAGAGGATGTTGAAGTCTCGGTAGGAGTAGACTCTTGTTGGATTTGTTTTGTTTGTCTTTGCAGGATGGTTCTACCAAGTCCGGACCTTTCTTTTGATGAGTGAGGATTGAATTTTAGAGAGTAAGCTCGAGCTTGGATCAAGGCCTCAAGAGGTTTCGTGGGTGGAAGCGGTGTTTGAGATTCGCTGAGACTCGAGATGTGTTCGATACTCGGGCACATCGTGAGTCCTAGCATGCTCTTAAGAGCTTGGCTCTCGTGCTCAAGAATCCTTCCGTAATCGAAATTTGGAAGCTTACTCTCGGGATTAATCCTTTCAATCCAATCCTTGGAATTTGGAGTTGTCAACATATTGGTAATCATACCACCGGACACAAATGGTTTTGAACTTTGGTCTTTGTTGCGAGTCGTGAGATGATCTTCACCTATGACTCTCTTTTTGCTCTGGGGCACCCACGAGATCAAAGACCACAGGATTCTTAGCAAGACAACTATCAAGAATATCTTGTACCTTTTAAGTTCATCTTGAAGAGCCTGATTTCTCTTAACTAGTTCAGTGTTTTGAAGCTTGGCTTGTTTTAAAATAAGCAGTTCATCTCTACACTTGTTTAATTCAAAACTTAGCTTGTTGTATTTTGAAAAAAGATTTAATCTTTGCTCTTCTACGATCTTAAGGTCAACATTTAGATAATTCATATAAGACTGCCAATCAGAGTCATCATCCATAGAAAGTAACAGATAGCTTCTTTCCATTGTGATGTTGACCCATTCCCGTTCGGCATGATTCTTCCCAACGACTAGCTTGTCCTCTTCGAGAGGGCCATCGATTGCATCGACATGCACCATTTCATCATCGATGATACCGGCTTTTCATCGATCGAAGGTTTCAAAGAACGAGGCCTTTGTTTTTACCCCGCATGCATTTAACATCGGTTGTTTCGAGGATGGCCTCAAGCAATGCAAGCTTAGCTTTTGCTTTCTTATACTTGGTTTCATAATCAATGACTTTATTTTGATCAAATTTGCTTTGAAAATTTTGATGAGGCGAAAGATTTTTGGTTGAAATTTGCTAAAGCTCAAGGTGGTTTGACCACGATGGTTTGTAAGAGGTTGAAATTGTTTTGAAAAGCGTCTTTTGCAAAATGACCCTTTGTGACACTTAAAACATTCGGTGTCTTCATTAGCTTTAGCGTTTGAAAACTTTGTTTCTTCGAATAAACCTTTTGAGTTAGCGAGAGTGCTCTTTCACGAAACTCAATATTTAAATCGTTCGGTACTCCTCGCTAGTCCTCTCATCGCCTCATCATCGAGTTTTCACGAAAATCTTGAATCACATTGTTATAATAAAAGCGATTGACCTTTGGATTGGAAATGGTTTTCGGGGACTTCTTGACTTCACAGGACTTTTTCAAGTCGGTATCGTCTGCTGATGAGGTTTTCCTCATAGACAAATTTCCCATAAATTTCGTGAAGCTCAAGATTACGAATGTGGTTAGCATTCCTTAGTCCCCGAGAGAAATTTAACCATTTCTCGGGAAGGCATTTACAAAACCAACATTGATTTCATGTTTGGACAATTTTACACCATGATTTGAAAGTTCATTTAACAAGGTTTTGTACCGGGTGTAAGTTTGAGACGAGTTTCGAGTCCTTAGCCACGAAGGTATTATACTCAAGTTTCGTGTCCATTATCCTGCTTTCCTTGGTATTAGATGGACCTTCATGATCGTGGACCGGTCTTCCTGTGTTTGCTTAGGCGTACTACGATTAATAACCGACTCCATGGTATCATCGGGAGACAAGATATGATGATACTCTTGAGTCTTTGGTCTGGTTGACCACTCTTCTTTCATCCTGAGTCCATCGAGCTTCGTGTTTAGGCAAACCTTCAATTGTTTTGGGACGAATGGACCTTCATTAATACATTTTATGTAGTAAGGTTCCATTCCATCAAATAGCAAAGCATTCGCTTTTCTATTTGTTGAATTTGCCAACTTCAAGTCGAGGGCATTAATGTATAAGCTCCACCCTTTTGTCGACTAGTTGGGGTACATCAAAATCGACCATTTAGGATCCTAATTTAAAAACTTTTAGAGCGACCTAAAAGCGAGTTTTATAATTATCCTTGCTCGATACCACTTGTTGTTCCCGCTCACTATCGTTTAAAACAGTTTAAAATATAAAACAAGTTAATAGTGAACAATGGTGAAATTAACGTAAGTAAAACACACTAGATAATTTTCAACATCATATTCTTTATTAGAAATTAATCAAAAGAATCGTTACCCAAGTACTTGCGGAATAGTACTTGGGATTGAAATGACAAGGGTTGGTGACTCTCTCTAAGCTCGGGCTAAGTCCGAGCACAACTCTTAGAACCCACCGAGCTATCTCGGGGATAAAGTTGTGTTGGAGGAGTGAAAAGAAGGCTCATGCGTGTATGTGTTTATAATTCACAAGCTTAATCTTTTCACTCCATTTCTTATGCTATTTATACATGTATGATATTTGACTCTTTCCTAAGTGACAACCGACATCATCTGAAGACAAAATCTTGATGTATTTTGTCTCATTCTAAAGACTATTCTAGGTAAGAGACAAGACTACTTTCCTAAGTTCGGTGATGACACCGAGCACGATCTTTGCTATTCAGGGAAAGTTGACTTTGGTTGATAAGTACCGCCTTATCTGCTTCAAACTTATCCCGCCATGTCCCGCTCTTTCTTGATCTTTACATCCTTGATCTTCTACTTGAGTTTGTCTTGATGTAAGTAGTTGGAGAGAGTCTTAGGGATTGATGAGTTATTGTCATTACTCCTTGAATCCATCATCTTCTTCTTGACTCCGTCTTCACCCTTTAAGTTCCGCCTTACTGAGTGGAGAGACTTCTTCTTCGCCTCATACTGAGTATCCTGAAGACGACTCATTGAGAGACTATGCACTCAGTGACCTGTTAGTGTTTAATGGACTAAACACTTGGGTTGTTTTCTATTCAAATCCTAGATTAAGGGGTTTGAGTATTTACTGAACCCAACAAGATCCAAGTTCATTTCCAAGGCTTCATCGTTTTCTTCTATGTTTGCTTCCGTTGTGCTCCATGTGGGCATTCCTATCTCGGCTGGGATAACAACTTCCGTTCCATATGTCAATGAGAATGAAGTGTCTCTTTTGCTAGATTTTATCATCGTGCGGTGTGCCTATAGGACATGTGATAGCTCATCCAGCCAGTTCTTGCTTCTTTTCTCCAACCGGGCTTTTATTCCTTCCCCCAGGCTCCTATTTGCTCTTTCTACTTGTCCATTTGCTTGTGGATGTTTGACTGAAGCAAAGTATTGTTTTATATTCATTTTTTCGCACCAATCTTTGAATGGGTTGTCTCGGAATTGTTTTCCGTTGTCGGATATTATTTCTCCTAGGAGTCCGAATCTACATACGATGTTTTCCCATACAAAGTTTTTGAATTGGTTTCCCGTGATAGTTGCAACCGCCTTTACTTTTATCCATTTTGTGAAGTAGTCTATTGCTACTATGAGGAACCTGACTTTTCCAGGCCCTTCCGGAAGAGGTCCTGCGATGTCGATTCCCTATTTTTAGAATGGCCATGGGGAAGTGATCGGTGTTAGCCTTTCTTGCGGATGCCTCAGGACTGGCCTATGTACCTAACAATTTTTACATGCTTGGATTAGCTTCCGAGCATCTTCGTGCATAGTAGGCCAGTTGTATCCGGTATGCAGGGCTCTGGCCACTACGTACCTTGTTCCGGCGTGCATGCTATAAGATCCTTCATGGATTTCCCTTAGCACATAGTTTGCTTGAAGGCGTCCTACGCACCGTAACCAGGGTCCAAGAAAGGACTTCTTGTAAAGTGTCCCGTTGATTACTGCAAATCTTTGTGATTTTCTTCTAATTTCTCTTGCTTTCTTTTCTTTAGCTGGAAGTATTTCCTTGGCCAGGTACTCATATATTGGGTTCATCCACGTGTACCCCTCTTCTTCCGTTATTGCTACCATCGGTGCTTCCTCTATTGACTTTTGGTTTAACTCCTCCACTAGCACTTGCTTTTTCAGATGTGCGACGCTGGTAGACGCCATTTTACTCAAGGCATCCGCCTTTTTTGTTTTCACTTCTAGGAACTTGTTTGATTGAGAACATTCGGAAGTTTTTCAGGAGTTCCTTTACCTTTTCCAGGTATTGAATCATCCCTGATTCTTTTGCGACGTACGTTCCATTGACTTGGTTTGCGACCAGTTTTGAGTCTACGTTTGCTTGTAAATTCTTAACTCCCATTTGTTCTACTATCCTTAACCCAGCTATTAAGGCCTCATATTCAGCTTCGTTATTTGTTGCTCCGAAGCTTAACCTTAAGGCATAAGTGAATTCCGTTCCTTGAGGGTCTGTCAGTATTAGCCCAGCTTTGCAGCCATCTATGCAAGATGAACCATCTATGAACAAGATCCATGGTTGCTGAAGTTCTTCTTCTTCCATTGGTTCATCTTCTTCATCGTCCTTTGGTCGTTCTACTATGAAATCTGCCAATATATGTCCTTTGATTGATATCCTTGGCCTGTATTGTATATCATATTCTCCTAGCTCGATGATCCATTTCTGCAGTCTGCCTGCGACCTCTGGCTTTGACAGTATTTGCTTTATTGGCTGATCCGTGATAACCATGACTGTGTGCGCTTGGAAGTATCTCTTCAAGCGTTTTGTAGCGTTTTCCATCGGTGTGTAGTTGATTTCTGGTACACGCAGGGCTCGGCTCACAAAGTATATTGGTGTTTGCTTGTCTTCCCTTTCTGTCATTAAGACTGCACTGACTGTTTCTTTTGCTGCCGCAAGGTATATTATGAGCTCCTCCTTTTCCTGAGGCGCTGTGAGGGTTGGGAGGTTTGCTATCATTTTTTTCATCTGCTTAAAAGCTTCATTCGCTTCTTTTGTCCCTTGGAAGTCACTCGTTTTTGTACACTTCTTGAGTGTTTTAAAGAAAGGTAGTGACTTTTCGGCGGATTTAGCCAGGAACCTATTTAAGCTTTCCAGCTTCCCATTTAGTTTTTGAACGTCCTTGAGGCACTTTGGGGATGGGAGGTTTAATATTGCTTCCGCTTTGTCTGGGCATACCTTGAGTCCTTTAGTATTCACGGTGTATCCCAGGAACATTCTCTCTTCCACTCCGAAGGTGCATTTCTTTGGGTTCAGCTTCATGTTTACTTCTCTTAAGGTTTTAAAGGTTTGTGCTATGTCCTTTAGTATTTCTTCCTCCGAGCGACTTTTGATTACCAGGTCATCAACATACACTTCTAGGTTTCTGCCAATTTGCTTGTTGAAAGCTTTATATACCAGTCGCCGATATGTTGCTCCTGCATTCTTGAGTCTGAACGGCATTTTGGTATAACAGAATATTCCTTGACTTGTGATGAATGCTGTTTTTTCCTCATCTTCCTTTGCCATTTGTATTTGGTGATAACCCTTATATGCATCCAGAAAGCATTTAAAGGGATATCCGCAGAGTGATTTGACTTTCCAATCTATCTCCGGTAATGGGTAACCATCTTTTGGGCATGCTTTGTTGAGGTCTTTGAAGTCAACGCACATCCTCCAACTTCCGTCGTATTTTGTTACCATCACAGGGTTGGCCAACAACCTGTGGTAATGTACTTCTTTCATGATTCCTGCATCCACGAGTTTTTCTACTTCTTCTTGGATCACCTTGTTTCTCTCTGGTGCCTGGCCTATTTTCTTTTGCCTTATTGGTGTGTATCCCTCACGTATGTCTAAGCTGTGCTCTGCTATGTGTCTTGGAATGCCCGTCATATCCGCCTGGCACCAGGCGAATATGTCTAAGTTCTGCTTCAGCAGGTCGCGCAGCTTCTTACGTCTTCTATTGACAAGGTGTATCAATGGCTATGGTTTGCTCTGGATGCTCTGGATGTATTGCTACGTGTATTCGTTGCTCTACTTGTTGTTTTTCTGCTGCAGCTTGTGGTACTGGTTCGGAAACCATAGTGCATTCCAACGAAATCATTCGACTGCTTCGTGCTTCGTATTGTGAGCACTCCTCCTTCTACCGGAACCTTTACCATTCCATGCGCTGTTGAAGGTATCGCTTGCAGTTTTCGCACCCCCGGTCTTCCTATAATTCCATTATATGGCGACTGGGATCTTATGATTACAAAGTTAATCCATGCTGACGCTGAGTGCTCGTCATCACCGATTTTAATTAACAACGATATATGTCCTATCGGCCATATTACCTCTCCACTAAACCTAATAAGGGGGTTGTGTCAGGCATCATTTGTTTTCTTATTTGGGGACGGACCCTTTCGAAATAGTGTTCATATACGATTTCTGACGCGGAACCTCCATCAATGTACATGCGGTGTATGAAGTGCCCTCCTATTTCTGCTTCAATAATCATTGGCCCATCATTTCCTTCTTCTTCAGTTAGCGGTGGGAATGAGATATTCGGGCTGGGGAAAAAGCTTTGTGTAACCCATTGTCGTGTTACTCGTTGCTGAGTTTGCACCATTAGGATTGCGAGAGGTTTATCTTTTCCTGATGTTTCTCGTTTTTTGGACGTTTTGGACTGATCCTTGCCACTGTTTTGTTTTAGTTCCTTTATTACGTTTGACAGCTTCCCAGTTCTTAGCAATTCCTCTATCTGTCTCTTCAGATGCATGCATTCATCTGTATTGTGTCCCACCTCTCTGTGGTACTCACAATATTTGTTGGCATTTCTTTTTTCGATCGGCTTGAGCATTGGTGGAGGAGTTTTGAATTTCGCTTTTTCCAATGCCAATATTTCCTTTGGTGTCTTGGAGAGGAGAGTAAACCTATCTTGCTTCCTTTCCCTCCTGAGCTGGTTTCTGTATCCTTTTTTGAAGCCTTATTTTCTGCCCAGGTTCATGTGATTTCCATGGCACTTGGGGTAGCGATCTCTTCTTTTCGTGGTTGCCTGCGGCCACTTCCCCTCGTAAGAAGGATGCGGTTACCCTCATCATCTCATCTACCGACTTGGGTATCTTGTCATGCAACCTATTAATTAACTCGGGGTTAATAATCCCATGCATAAAGCTGGAGATTTTCATGACTTCTAGGGCTCCTTTGACATCCCTGCTTTCTGCCTTGAACCTCTTCACAAAGTATTCCGTGGTTTCTCCTTCTTTCTGTTTGATGTGGTGGAGTTCCACAGGATCCTTTATGCATTTCTTTTGTTGAAGGAAATTCGCTATAAATACTTCTTTCCGCTCGTCATAGCTATCTACTGATTCTGGCGGAAGATCGTCGAACCACACCCTAGCGGATCCAGTGAGAGTGGAATTGAACATGTGGCACCAGGTTGCCATGGCTCAACGTTCCACTTTTGCCGCTGCTTGAAAGATTTTTAGGTGGTCTTCCGGATCTTCGCTCCCGTCGTATGTCTTTACATTAGTGGGCATCCACCAGAGCTACATTGTTTCCCTTTCCCGCCGTGTTCTGTACCACAGATACGGGTGTGGGAGTTGGATCAGACCGAGTGCCTACGGTGAGCATTTTTCAATAACGCAGTTGTGTACTGGGTCCCACGAATGGCGCCAACTTGCTAGTACAAAAAGTGTGACGGGTTGTAATAGGTGTCAGTATCGCTTGTTGGATTGGGTTAACAAGCTGTTAGTGGGCTGATCTTGTACTAATCCAAGTAGTTTGATTGAATTCTCTGCACAAGAAGAGTAAACCGTTAGCCTTACCGTGGGGACGGACCCCACGATTAGACTCCGGCATGAGAGTAAGTACACATTCTTGTCAGAGAAGTAAGAGTATGTGTGTGAATTATGAGAGAGAAAGTTGTACCTCGTATGAGGATTAGAGCCCCTTTTATAGGCGAGGTTTACCGCTAGGGTTTCCTGGTTACTCGCATATAGTCGTTAGCTGCCGGAGCCGGACCCTTGTCCGACAAGGTTCCGTGTTAATCGCGGATGCGGACACAAGATACCTTCCGCCGCCGGAGGTTCGGTCTGCTAAGTATCATGCGTGCGTCTTTTAGTCTGGACTATAGCCAATTTCGTTATTGGGCTTACTGTTGGTCAGTGTTCGTAGTTATTCTCGTTGTTGGGCCTGGGCCCAGTATGTATATAACACGAATTAGGCCTAGTGGATCTGCTATACGTGCTATACGTCATCATGTAGAATAGATAAAATACGAGCAAGTGGTTTCTTAAATTTATGTAGTCAATGCCTATACAATTGTACTATATATCAATTACCATTCGATACGATGTCGTTTGATGGTTGTAATTGATGAAACGATGACGTTTAGTACCTTGAAACCCCACGACATCGTTTTGTGGTAAAAAAAAATGAAAAAGTTACAAAACAGGCCCCCAGACTATGCTAGGAATTACAAAACTATCTGAAACTTTTTGATATTTACGACTTTTTTATATAACAAACTTTATTTGTCAAATATCTAACAAATATCTAGCGATTTCTTTACTAAAAAAACAGATGAAAAGGCCTCAGGATTTCGAACAAAGCGAGCCAAATATTGATATTCTTTTGAGATACGAGAAATTTTATTAAAAAAATATTGAAGTTTGATATATATTCTTGAAACAAAAGGAACTTTTAAAACACGCCCTTAACCTACCTAATAACTTTAAAAACTACCTTAGAGTTTGTAGTTGTCTATATAGGCCAAAAGATGTATAGTTCTATGAAAGTTTGAATTATATATAAACAATTGACATTGTCATGTGGTTAGTTCGGTTCGACGGGCACGAAGGAAAAGAAGAAAAGAAAAGACGAGAGACTATTCGCGTACAAAACATATGAAGTTTCATTATGATGGTTGGTTCGGATCGCATAAGAGAGGAGAAAAAGAGTAGTAGGGAGGTATACGGCGTAGGAAATCCCCTCAGGGGGTTGCCTTGGTATTCAACTAGAAACAGACAACGCAAAAAGTTTAGCACCACATTGTCCAAGTTTATGTTAATATTATATTGTATTCTTATACAAACATGTATGCATGCACACATATACATACGTTAATATTATACTATAGTCTTATACATACACAACTGTGTTAATATTATATTGTAGTCTTAAAGGTACATGAATAAAAACATCGATCGTCGTCTTTTATATTATTTAGTTTTGTATCTAAATGAAAAACATTTTCGCGCATGTTGTCTTTACATATTTGATTATTTTTTGTTATAGGAGGCAACAAATATTGGACTCACAGCTCATTATAAAAACAAAAAAAATGTTATAACAGCAAACAAAAATTACACAAAAAAACATAAATATACTAATAGACATACAATGTATACTAACTATCATAATAGGTATAAATAAAAATTTTGAACAAGAGGATTAGGCAGCAAATAATAGACGTATCACATGGGCTCATAGCCCATTATCCAAAAAAATAATTACATAAAAAAAGATATATAATAATACACATACAATCTATCCTAATAATACATATAACAATATATTAAAAAATGTTAGCTGAAAACGAAAATAAAACATTCAACCTATCATGTATCTAAAACAACATAATTATAAATAAAATAAAATAAAAACAATAAAAAAACACAAATTACTCATCCCACAAAATAAATAAATAAGACATAAATACAAAACAAATAAATATATAAAATTCGTCACTCAAACGACGCATATATCAAAACCTAAAAGCTCCACCGTAACACACGAAGCCAAACTCCCATTTTTTTCTTCATTTCAAATTTTCAATCGAATATCATAAATTTTAAATGTTAACTTGGATGGGCCAGTTAGTCTATTAATAGGTGGGTCAAAAACAAGTTAATCAAGATTAGAGGTGCACAAAACCGGTTTTACCGGTTTCGGTTTTTAAACCGGTTTTAAAACCGGTTTTCCAAAATCGATTCGGTTTTTCGGTTTTTCCGAATCGGTTTTTTCGGTTTTAAAAGTTCGAATCGGTTTTTTCGGTTTTAAATGTTCGAATCGGTTTTTACGGTTTGCTTTTTTTTCGGTTTTAAATGTTCGGATCCATTTTTTTATCGGTATTTTACCGTTCGGTTTTTTTTCGGAATTTAAAACATTTAATACTAATACATTTGAATACAATCATAACTTTTATTTAAACAATACAATTATAGAACTAAAATAAATAAATACTAATATATTTCGAAACGGCGTTACCATCATCCAAAACATATTAGATAATGCTACCTACAATATTTAACAAATAAATGTTATACCTTATCTAAATTAATTGTTTCTCCTCTCTTTTGTTTTACCTCAACCACACACGCCTCTCACAGGAGAGATACCAACAAAATACCTTTACCAAAAGTTCTATCCTACTTCTTCCTGCTACTAACAAACGCCTAGGTCAACTCACCAAAAAGGGAGATTGATAAAAATGGAACCTGCAAGAGTTCCTTTCATCCTCACTTTCTACATACAAGGTTAATTGTGTGTTTGTCTTTGTTGGGTTTCTACTACCATACACGCCGCCCCCTCCAATCGAGAGTCAAAGCATCTAAGTGATAGCCATTGGGGCTTCATGGGTCACTTTCCTCTTCCTATTTTCCTATGAATAACCGCAAGGTGTGATGATAGGAGTGGATCTGAAAAAACCGGTTTTAATCGGTTTTAAAAAAAAACCGGTTTAATCCGGGTTTAGAACCGCTAAAAAACCGGTCATCTGAAAAAACTAAAAACCGGTGAAACCGGTTCGGTTTTAAAAAACCGGTTTCGGTTTAGTAAAAACCGGTTTTTGTAAAAACCGGTTCCGGTTTTTTTTGGCGGTTTTTTTAAAAACCGGTTCTTGTATGCATCTCTAATCAAGATATAGCAATAAAATACACATGCATATAATAAAACTTTTGGGTTGGCTAAGGCCTACCCTAGGCATCACTTACCTATACTAATGTATCATAACACACCTATACTAATGTTTTAACAGTATGTCGATGCTAAAATATTATTCAGTGTAACGTTTTCTATTTTGATGAATTGGTGTTGTTTTAAGCTTTCGTTTATCTTTTTCTTTGTTTTCAAGTTGCTACTCACTTAGTGTTATGTTGGTCATGTTCATTTTGCATCAAGCTATGATTTTTTTAGTTAAATAAACCAAAACTAATAATAAAAAAAAAATGAAATGTAATATATAAGTCTTATGTTCAAAAATTTGTATTTTAATCATCTAAAAAAAGGTTACCGTTTTACATACGTGAAAGAAAAATAACAAAACAATAGTCAAAAAGTATATGTAGAATAGATAAAATATGAGCAACTGGTTTCGTAAATTTATTTAGTCAATGCATATACAATTATGCTATATGTCATTTATCGTTTCATGCGACGTTGTTTTGAATGGATCAAAAACGACGTCGTTTTTATAGTTGTAAACACAATTGACATATAATAAACAAAACGATGACGTTTCCTAAAACCCCTAGAACCCCACGACGTTGTTTTGTGGTAAAAAATGAAACATTTACAATACAGTCCCCAGACTATGCAAGGACATACGAAAACTACCTGAAACTTTTTGCGGACTTTTTTATATAATACATTTTATTTATCAAATATCTAGCGATTTCTCTAATAAAAAAATTCAGATGAAAAGGCATCTGGATATCAAACAACCCAATATTGATATGCTTTTGAGATATGTATGATTTTATTAAAAAAAAAATTAAAGTTTGATATATATATTCTTGAAAAAAAAAAGAACTTTCGAAACACACCCTTAACCTACTTAATAACTTTAGAATCTACCTTAGAGTTTGTAGTCATCAATTTTGGGAAGAAGCAAAGAAACCACATGAGCCAAAGACGTATAATTCTATGAAAGTTTGAATTATATATAAACAATTAACATTGTCCTGTGGTTATTTCAGTTCGACCGGCAAGAAGGGAAAGAAGAAAAGAAAAGACGAGGTACTATTCGCGTACAATTCCAATATAGTAAATAAGTCACATATGCTCTATCATGGTGGTTGGTTCGGATTGTAGCAGAGAAGAGAAAAAGAGTAGCTGGGAGGTATACGATATAGGCAATCCCCTCAGGGCTTGCCACGGTATTCAACTAGAGACAGACGAAGGCAAGATGTTTAACACCACGTTGTCCAAGTTTACGTTAATATTATACTGTAGTTTTATACAAACATGCCTGCATGCACGCGGATACATATGTTAATATTATACTATAGTCTTATAAATACACAACTACGTTAATATTATAATGTAGTCTTATATGTACATGAATAAAAACACCGATCATTATCTTTTATATTAACTATTATTATAATTAAGAAAGTTCAATATAAATTCAAATTTACTGATGATCTGATGAACCAATAATAGCCCATTCATTTTTTATTATGATAAACTTTCACCATTTTTAAAAATTAAATATCTCGCAAACCGTTAATTGTTACGGGATAAAAATTATACCATGCGACGAGAATTAAATTATCTTTCTATAGATACGCACTACTATATATTTTAACCATTTTTTTCAAAATTCGTCAACAAAATCATATATGATTTGTGAAAATCATATATGATTCGATTTTACGAATCATATATGATTTTGAGAATCATATATGATTCATAAAATCATATATGATTCATAAAAATCGAATCATACATGATTTTTGAAAATCATATATGATTCGTAAAAATCATATATGATTTTTCGGACGGAATTTTGAAAAAAATGTTTGTCGAAAATATATAAAAGTGCATATCTATAGAAAGATAATTTAATTTCGCCGCATGCATATTTTTATAGTTTGAAAATTTACCGTTTGTAAGATATGTTGTTTAAAAAAAATGGAAAATGATTTTTATTAATTTAGATAAAAATGAAGCTATAATTGGTTCATTTGTTACCAAAAATATGAAGTTATATATTGATCTCAACTCCTATTATAATAGGTATAAGGAAAAATTAAAACAAAAGGATTAGGCAAGAAATATTGAACTCATAACATGGGCTTATAGCCCATAATAAAAAAGAATGTTATATAAGTCAAGAAAGAAAAAAAAGAATTACGTAAAAACATATATATATATATACTAATAGACATACAATCTATACTAATAATACATATCATCATACATAAACAAAAAAGTAAACAAAAAACGAAAATAAAGCATTCTAACTTATCATGCATACTAACATTACTCAATCACCTTCTATGCTTGACATGTGTTCCACTTTTTTTTACCAAAGGACAAAAAACAAGTAGCCCAAAGTACAAGTTGTCCAAAAAACCAAGTCGCTCGGTACTTTTTGTACTTTGTGTACTTAAAAAATTGGATACGTGTCATGCATATAAGGTGGTTGTCTAAATGTCAGGTCGCCCTAGGCTATTTTGATAGAAAAATATGATCCAGAAAAGGGAGTGCAGCTAGGCATATGTGCTACTTTATGATTTTTCTTTTAAGAAAAAAACCAAAGTCCTCATCCCACAATAAAATATAAGGCATAAATACAAAACAAATAAAGTGTATCTTTATTTTAAGAACCCTGTTAAGTGCGAGAACTGCGAGAACCTTATTTTAACTGTTGGATTGTTTAATCAATGTATATGATTAAATGTGACATAAATGTAATTAAGTAAAAGATTGGTGAAATTTTATAGTAAATGAATAAGGGCACAAATGGTATTTCCTCCTTTTTTTTTTTTTTTGAAATTCGTCCCTTTTCTTTTAGAAACCGATTACCCACATTTAGTTACTCCCTATATTTTAGATATTCTTCTCTCTCACAAATTTATCTCTCCTCAAACCCTAGCCTCCACCAACCATCTACACATTACTCTCCCTTACTCAAGATCTAACCGTCGCCGCTATGTTTCTTCATCTCAAAGTCGCCGGATCTGAATTATTTATTTTCGATTTGAAAGTTTTGATTTTGGTAGTAATTAACACGAAGAGTTAGAAGGTAATAATGACTTTTACATTTTTTTCTTCAAGGGTTCATGAGTTTGTATAGAAACTAATGCGATGATATTTATATTTCATGTTTATTTACAAAAGGAACCTCTGGTACATGTTTTTTTGGAATGATATTATGTGCTATTTGGAAAAAAAAAAATCAATACGTATGTATCTACTATCTAGATGTCAAAATTGTTTGGGGTCATGAATATATGGTACTGTGATATTGGTGTAAATGATAAGTTTTGAAATTGAAAATAATTATTATTTATTATACGAGGATGTGACTGGTTATGTATTCTATTGAATTAATCATTACTTTGATATATATAATGGTAACTAATGTTTGGTCATGTTTGATTTATTCATGGTTTGGCCAAAATTTTATTCATGGTTTGGCCAAAATTTAATTTTTTCTTTCTCTTATTTTTATTCTCAAGTTATGGTGTTCGAAGGTGTTGAGCGACGGATCAAATGAGAGAAAGTTTTTTAACGTGGTGTGGACAACTACAATACTCGTTTTTTAAAGCGTTCATGTATGTTTTTGTAAGACACACATGTTCAAAATCTACAATTTTGTTCCAACCGGATTTATATTAGTGATCCAATGGTAAATCGTTAAAAACATAATACAAAGATTAATCCTAATATATAGGAACGCATGGTCATTGTCCTGTAGCAATTTTTGTATTAAATTAAATGGGTGAATATGCTTGATTTTTAGATTGTGCTTTGTTGGATTTGATAAAAAAAATTGCATTTGATTATATAGTGTGCTTTGAGTGTGATATTAGGCCATGATTTTTTCGTGTGTATGTTGATAGTGTTTTGAGTTAGGAAATGTTTTTGGTTAGTTGACTGATGTGGGCTCTTTTGATTTTTATATTTGGGCAATTTCATATCTCCCCTCTTTTTTGTTGAAAATTTCATATATACCCAAACATGCATAAAAAACATTGTACATTATGCATTCAATACTTGCACTTTGGGTATATATGAAATTTATCTTGAAAGTAGGGTGATATATGAAATTAACCCTTTATATTTTTATAATATGTTTGTAAATATTGTTTTTGATGTTTAGATATGTATTACTTGAATGATCTTTAGTTAAAATCATGCTAGTGACATGACTTTGATGATATTGCTTTAGTTATTACTCGTTAGTTAGAATTTGTATGTTTTTGTGATTAGCGGTGATGCTAGTCTCGATACTTTGTTCAAGGAAAATTATTATTTATGTCTCTTGCGGTACGATGCGATCAATTAGTAGGTTATTGTATTTGTGCATAAAATATGTATGTTTACGTATAAAACATGTATGTTTATGCATAAAACATATATGTTTTGTATTTGAATTATAAAACATATATATCTTGTGTTTGAATTATATATGTTTTGCATACATTAAAAAAAATTCTCTTGTTTATTTGTGTTGTTAGTTTAAGCTTGTGCATGTGTGTTATGTTATCTTGAGTTTTATTATAAAAGTATTTAATCTTGGCTATTATTTTTTTCTAGGCGTGACGTTCTTTTAAGGCGTGCACACATACCGAAAGTACATATATGTATTTGGAAGACGTGCATGTATGTTTTTGGAAGACATGCACACATGTTCAAAAGTAACCTGATGATAAACTTCAAACACATATGTTTTGTGCACATATGTCCGTTTACGTTAATTATTGTTAGTGTATAAGTGTAAAGATAGCTTATATTCATGTATTTCTTCTTATTATAAATATGTATTTGAATTGTATTTCAATCTATATCGAATTTTGTGTTTAACATTATGTTTTTGGTGTTATAAATTTACATCATCTAAAAACACATATGCAACTTTTCAATCGAAAAACATGTATGTCGAAAATTTATTCCAAAATTCGAAATAATAAAATTAATTCATAAAAAAACATATGCTCTAAATCAACTTTAAAACATGCATGTTGAAAAAAAAGAGAAAAAAAATAGCAAAAAAAAAATAATAATCCAAAAAAATGAGAGTTTTTAAAAAAAACATGATTTATTTTAAAAAATCAAAAATAATATAAATTTGACTTTTACTATTATACCCTTTTGGATTAAATAAAAAAGGTAAATAATTCAAAAATGTCATGTTGCATTGATATGTTGCACACTATGCATAACTAAAAGTACATAAAGGGTTCTCGCAGTTCTCGCACTTAACAGAGTTCTCAAAATAAAGCTCCCCAACAAATAAATATGTAAAATTTGTAATTTAGAAAACACATATATCAAAACTAAAAAGCTCTGTCGCAACGCATGGAGGCACAGTGCGTCGTTTGCTTCATTTCATATTTTCAATCAAACATCATAAACTTTTAAATGTTAACTTGGATGAGCCAGTTAGTCTATTAATATGTGGGTCAAAAACAAGTTAATCAATTTACCACAACAAAATACACATGCGCATAATAAAACTTTTGGGTTGGCCAATGCCCACCCTAGGCATCACTGACCTCCGTCCTTGAATTTTCTTTGTAGTTACAGGTGTATGTTACATAAGTAATACTACATCTTCAGAAAAGGTGTATTTTGTGAATTTCATAAATAATACAAATATCGTATGTATTACAGTATTGGGCTTATTTTAACTGTAACTTAATTTTCTTCTTAATGCTAAAGTTTTTTAAAAATAAATCTATAATTTTATTTACATATTTATCAAATAAAGATGAGTCATGCAATTATTTTGTTATTGATTAATAGTTTAAAAGTATATGGTAAAACTTGGAGCGTCAGGTGTTATAACATTGATAATATCAAAAAGTGCAGCTACATCGACGTTAATCCTCACTTTTAACACCAACACCCAAAAACACCTCTCCCTCATGACATCCATTGACATTCATAACCCACCTTTTCTAAGACCCACTATATTTATTTGTTTTTTCGATTTTCTCAAACACACAAAGTTATCATTCATTAAATAAATTAAAAATTGCAATACAATAATAAAAAAATAATACAAAATACAAAAAAATACGATAAAAAACACAAACGTCTTAATTTATCATTCATTAACAAAAAAAATAAGAATTACATTCCGTTAATTAAAAAAACAATAAGAAATTGAAAAAATACAAAAAATGCATCAAACGAACTTTGGCACTGATGTTGTCTTGGATTTTGCTCGCCAATTTATACAAATCATTATAAATCTCGTAATCTTTTGAACTTTCTTTCTTTAGAAAAGCGTCAATCGCAGCTAATTTTTCAAGAGGAAGGTCTTTGCATTCCTAATATGCTTTCTGCAGATCATCTTTAGCACTCGATGCTGGTGATGCATGTTTCACTGACCAGGTTTTAATATTTATAAAGTCTCGTTATACCTATGGTCTACCCTAATGCACTAACGGGCAGTGTACCCGGTCGTGTGTAGTGTAGTAATCGGTAAAGCCATGTTCGTCCCAAGAGCTATGTGTGATGTATTATTACTAAGTCTAGGTGTCACAGATTAATAATGGTTTCGATAGGGATTTAATTAATTAAATTACTAAAGCAGAATAAGGCAAATAAAATCAAATAAATGATAAAGAGAAATCAATAGAGGAGAGTGGTGCTAACCTAGTTAATCCTCCTAGCTAGTTATGTCTACGTCTACTTACTTCCAATTACTTCAGGTGGGGTCAAAGTAGATATGACAACATTTGGTCAATTCGCTCAAACCTATCAGCAAAGATGCCACCACATGAGAAGTCAGGTGTCCCTTCATAAGTCCTGTTGTTCCTGGTCCCCTAAGCCAAGTCATTAAGTACCGCTACATGCTAGATTTATAATAGTGAGTGCCCGACCGTTAAGAACTTAGACACTCACCCCCTAATTCTTAAGTTCATCCAAACGATAGGTGATCAGTTGGTCAAATCGCACAAATAGAAAGGGTCGTTAGTTGGTCATATCTTACCCTTCCTGTCTCGATCCGCTCACCTAGGGTCGGTTGGTCATATCTCCTAGGCAATTGGCCTCACCGCCATTCAAAACTACCGAACCAAGGGTGGCTACCAATAAACTATGCATGCATACACTTAGAAATAATTGTGCGAAGTAAAGTAAACACAAACAAAACAATTAAGGAATCATAACTAGACCAAGACCAAGAGGTGCTTAGCTCATATTAATCATGCAAACCAATTCAATATTCAAAGGTACGTAATACATGAATTGAAAGTAAAAATAAAACGCTAATGCTTATCGTAGGGAGTGATTTCTCCTTGGAGACGACTCAGTATGCTTCTCTAGACCGCCTTAAGCTTTTCCCACGTTCTCGAAAGTGTTGTGTGTGGAATGGAATAATTAGAAATCCGGAATTAGTGGGGTATTTATAGGCGGATCGGGTTACTGGCGTAACTAATATAAGAGTTACGCCGTAACCTTCTATTTCATCGAATTTTGCACTAGATCTGCTGGTTACGGCGTAACCTAATAAGTGGTTACGTCGTAGTCTTCAACAAACTCGGTTACGTTGTAGTTGATGGAGTAGTTACGGCGTAAGTATCAGCGGCGTGGAACCTCATTTGACATAATATAGTTACGTCGTAACCTTTGGGAAGAGTTACACCGTAACCTTCTGATAAGTTGGTTTTCTGAGTCACGCAATAGCTACGGCGTAATGTGAGAGACGAGTTACGCCGTAACTTCTTCAAAGTAGCATACTGTGATAAATCTTTAGATATTTCTCCGGTTCGCGTCTCTTTAGCTCCAATGCTCGTAATTTACCTGAAAGTGGAAAACAATGGAAAACAAGCGTAAATCCATATAAATGATATAAATTACAAGCATTATCGGGGGAAATTGACACTTAATAATCAGGACTATTTGATGTTATCAACTGGCTAAACTCCTCGGCTAATTCGATAATCTTTTTCTTACGAATGGTATTCCCCTAAATTAGTTTTTCAACACATCCTTGATTTGTTCGATAGTGTGTGGAAGTGAACAAACTAATAGATATTTGGAATGTTTTGTTGGAAGTAGATGTTTTTTGTATAGAGTATATGTTTTTTATTAGAAAGATTTGTGTAAAATTTGGTTAAATGGGATAACCATATAGAGAGTGGGAGTAAAAAAACATAAAAAGTTGATTTTAAACTGTTGGCTTTGCCAATGGCTATTTTTTCAAATAAAACCAACAAACAACGCTCGTTAATAGGGGCAACATCATCATCAACCCTATTGGCAACTCCGAGGGGGCGGTATGATAAGGGCTGCCAATGCGGCTGCCACGTCGATATAACGCTGGATGAGGCGTTGCCACATCTAATGCTCTTAGAACCAAAGTTACAAAAGCAACCAAGTCATCTTGTAAAATAAAAAACAAGCAGGTAGTTTAAATCTATAACCAAGTCATCACCACTTACCGTCCGCCCAAAGTTCAAGCTTTGAAGTCAAGAAACCGGATCATGAAATACAAGGTAGATGTGTCATTAGAGGACGCCGTGATGGGCACACTACCTTTTCTCCAACTGCTGGCATAACTACCAACTACAATCTTCAAATGTGACCGAGGTGGCCTCCTCGATACTAAATCTATAAAGCTCATAACATAGTGCTTATATTATTGCACTTTACAATAACATAACAACTTTTCTTTTTCGAATCACTTTTTATTTATTTATTTATTTATTTTCAACATAACAATAATAACATAACATAATATCCCCCCACTTGAGATGAACAATGGGAATTCGGGGGGTCTTCAATGATCTTCAGGAATGTTGTCGATGAAAGCGTGATTTCCAAACCTTTCCACTCGAACCTTGAACTTAGGCAAATGATGACTTCCCAATCACAAATAAAGACTACAGGGTAGGCTAAGGTGTATAGGTGTATCGAAACAATATATTGGGTTAACAAAATGAAAGGAATGGCTCAGATGGGTGTATCTAGGGGTACCTTGCACTAAAGGTGAGTGCAACAAAAGCGTTTCACATGGGGGTCGAGAAGTCGAGGTGACTAATCGATAGACACACAATGGTAGGCTGTTTGGGTGATAATCCTATAATATTTCCTTCTAAAACTGAAAAGTCCAAATACATCTAGCTAACTCAACATACCTCGTCTATGGTCTCAAAATAATGCAAAGGCCAAGTTCTAAAGTTTACAAGCTACCGGCACACTCATAATTTGGTGGATTTGGGGTAAAATATTGGAAACGAATAAGGCTAATCTCACCATATAATATCAAGGGTTGTATGTGCTCGGCTAAGGTCTAATCTAGTTAGGTTAAGAAAAACATGTCAAAATTTTAAAAATGGCTTAATTTTTCAAAATAAACTAGAAAACGAGGGCAAATAATGTTCAAGAGATAATTCTACTCCGCCCCCACTTGAATTGTACAAAGTCCCTTTGTACTAAGCATTAAATAAAGGTGAAGAGAAAAGTAGAATTAGAGCGAGAACTTCCGAAATTCGCTCCATAAAGAAAGAAGGCCCACGAAAAGAGACGTGCCTTCAGATAAGCATCATGAACAAACTTCAATCCACGAAATCACACTACCGACAAGCATAATTCTAAAATGAAAAATGAAAATGAAAACAAACCTAACTCACTTTCGTAGGAATCACGGTTGCATTTAGCGAATGCAACAAGTTTTTAAACCACTTGGTGTCCCAAGTGGACGAGTGAAGTCTCGTGAGGGTTTACAGGAACACACCCACAAAGTTCATTTAAAATACTAATACAAGGTTATTGTGTTTTAAAATGAAAGAATTAAAGAGAGAAGGTTCGTCGTAACTCTTTTGAGGAGTTACTCCTCAAAAGAGTTACGACGAATCGCAAAACCCGACATAAGTCGCAAAGTTAGTGGTTACTACATAACCACAAAGATGGTATTACGCCGTAATGATTAATGCGTCAAGAATTACATTGCTAAAAGGTTGGTTACGGCATAATCACATACATGAGTTACGCCAGTAACTCCGGTCGATCACAAACCGCAGCAGAATTACTTCCTCGTTTCTGCAAAATGGTTAGAAAACACAAAACCCTACAGAAATGGAAATAAAACAAAAGAAAGGGATAATTCGGGTTGTCTCCCGAAAAAGCACCTTTCTTTATTTATGAGTCTTTAAGTTAGACTCAGATCCGCGGGGCTTCTATGGGGGCCTTTAGACTTCCCCGACCTCTTCAATATCTTTCATCAAGTTATGCCTCATCCAGGCGACATTCGTGGCCGTTCGGAGGTATTCATTAGTTTCGATTTTCTGGATTTTACAAAATTTTTCCTCCGGTCCCAAGTGGTAGCGAGTGAATTCGTATTTTTCAACAATAATAGGTGGTGGTCTTTTGTAGGGAATACCAAGGAGTTTGCACCTCCTTTGCTCATAATCTTCGTCGTCCGGATCAGTAAACTCCTCATTCCCTTGCAATTCAAGGTAATCTAGGATCCCTTCAATGTCATCGTCATCAGAAGCTGTACCTTCAAACCATTCTTCATCGAGCAGATTCTCCACTAGAACACGCTTGCATTCTTCTTTTCATCTCTAACCAACTCCTTGTCATCCTCAATTGTTATTTCACTCGTGTTGTTGAGACTTTCGTTGTTTGAATTTTCTCGATCCATGTACTCTTTCCAAATCTTCTCTTTGGTTAACGTGTCCACATGTCCATACTTAATCTTCACCCAACTATCGAATCCTAGGTTGTCCAGCCAAGGCAAAGTCGTTCTCTCCTCATCATTGGTTGAGGACCAAAAGAATTCGTCTTTTCCTATTCCCCCAGAGCTGCTTCCCCCGTTACACATATCGTCGTAAGGGTTGCATGACGCCGTAAAATTTCCCATGAGATTTTACTCTTCGCACCAAATGATCGTGATATTTCCTTGTTGTCGGTTTCACTTAAATGCTCATCCATGCAATAGATGTCTTTATTAGCCACTTTCTTTTCCTCGAATGTGCTCCTTGTAATCAATTTTAGCTTCTAAGAAGATTCGGGTTAATCTTGGCATCCCGAATTGTATTGCGTACTCACCATCAAATTCCAAGTCACCGAACTTTATACAATGTCTTTCACGCTCATGAGGGCATGTCCACTCTTCCTCTCTTTCACTATCCCCACCGCTGCAATACTCATGGAAGGGTTGCATGTAGGCCATGCTCGTGTGGACTCTCATCGTTATGATGACCGAGTACACCGGTGAGTGATAAGCGGCTCCTCTTCATCTTCTAGGGAGAGTTTCTCGAGTCTTTCATCATCAGTATATGCAGGCCACATAAATTTGTTATGGTTGATCCTATCCTTATTTCTTCCTCCATCACAAACCTCATTTCTCGGGTCACACGAGGCCCAAAGATCATACCAATCTCCCTTAGCAACTGGTATCATTTTTCACCAGTGATATTTCCTCATAGATCTAGGCAGAGGGCACAAGTCAATGTCATGGGACCAGTCATTTCCTGATTTGTCCACTTCGAGGAATTTTTCTGCCCACGTATCCCAGGTACGCCATAACTGAGATTCTTGGTTACGGCGTAATTCGTTAGAGTCGTTTTCCTCAGTATTCTTCATAACCTCGTTATCGCTGTCAAAAACATAGTTACGCCGTAACTCATAAGGCAGGTTACCGTGTAACTCAGATCTGTCGACGAGATCAACCCTCGAATCCGTATCATTGGCTCGAACCTTCGAAAGTTATCATCAAGAAAATCACTTTACATTCCATAGTCGGTTTTGATCCTTCGGGTTTATTGTTATTCATCCTTACTTTTCACCGAGCTTTTCCACCATAGATTCTAGGTTTTTAGGGTTGTGTCGTGCTTGGAAAGGTTTCATCGTTGTTTTCTCGAATTCTTTTAACCACTCATCTTGCTCCTTTTGTCTTTGGGTCAAGTCTCCGTGAACTTGTTGATTGTTTCTTCAAGACCGGGCTTTCTTTCTCCATAAGGCCCACGGTTGTAATTTCCACGATACCGTTATTATTTCGATTATCTCCGTAAACGGTCGATTTTCTCCATACTTGGCTTCTTCAATATTTTCTTCGTCGACATGAGGACAATTTTTCGTGAGATGTCCTCCTCCACAGCTTTCACAACCCACTTGGATGGCATGAACGGTTTCTCTGACCTTCAGCATATCTCGACTAAGATTTTCAATTTTACTAGCGATTGCTGCAATTTTGTCAAAACTTCCGCCTTGGTTTATTTTGCTCCCTCCGTCGTGCCATTTTTTTAGTGTGATCAGCCATTTTTTGAATGGCTTCAATTGCAAGAGTAGGATTCATGTTCGGATAGGTCCTTGATAATCCAAAGATTTGCCTTGTAGTTACGTTAATTCCTTTGTAGAAAATGTTGACCTTCTCACCGGTTGTTCGGATCATGTGTAGGACACTTGTAAAGGAGATCGCTGTATCTATCCCGTGCTTGATACAACGCTTCGCCTTCTTCTTGTCTCGAAATTATGGATCTCCAAAAGTCGGTTAGAAATCTTCGATCATGGACAATATCTCTCGAATAAAGTGCTTCTTAAGTAGCGCCCAAGTGTTAATTGCCCCGCGGCAATCTTTCAATCCATCTTATGGCGCCCAAGAAGAGTCATTGGGAACACCCTTAGCATAACAAAGATCATAAGACACGCCCGAATTTTGAAAAGGCTAGCGATGTATAGGACATTTTCAACGTGCTCATATGCATCTTCGCCCCGCTTTCTCAAAAAGGGTTAGCACGAAGCTCCCTCATAAATTGGTCTTTGATTTCGAAACGGACATCCGCTCCAATTGCCGGTCTTACGAGACCCGGCCCTTGTTCTGCTCTTGTCAACGCCAAATATTCCTCAAGAGTGAGGTCATCGATGTTAACAACTTCCATGGTACCTGAAACGCTTGCGAATTTGTGGCACCGTAGTAGAATCATTACCAATGGCACGCATCGCACCTTGAAATATGATCATGAGAAAAGTTTAAAATTAAATGAAATACTTAATATTAATCCTAATATAACTCCCCGGCAGCGGCGCCAAAAACTTGATGCAGGTTTTACTGACCAGAATTTAATATTTATAAAGTCTCGTCATACCTATGGTCTATCCTAATGCACTAACGGGCAGTGTACCCGGTCGTGTGTAGTGTAGTAAATCTGTAAAGCCGAGGTCATCCCAAGAGCTATGTGTGATGGATTATTACTAAGTATAGGTGTCACAGATTAATAATGGTTTCGATAGGGATTTAATTAATTAAATTACTAAAGCAGAATAAGGCAAATAAAAGCAAATAAATGATAAAGGGAAATCAATAGAGGAGAGTGGTGCTAACCTAGTTAATCATCCTAGCTAGTTATGTCTACGTCTACTTACTTCCAATTACTTGTGGGGTCAAAGTCGAGAGGACAACATTTGGTCAATTCGCCCAAACCTATCGCAAAGATGCCACCACAGGAGAAGTCGTGTCCCTTCATAAGTCCTGTTGTTCCCGGTCCCCTAAGAAGTCATTAAGCACCGCTACATGCTAGATTTATAATAGTGAGTGCCCTACCGTTAGGAACTTAGACACTCACCCCTAATTCTTAAGTTCATCCAAACGATAGGTGATTAGTTGGTCAAATCGCACAAGTAGAAAGGGTCTTCGTTGGTCATATCTTACCTTTCCCGTCTCATCCGCTCACCTAGGGTCATTGGTCATATCTCCTAGGCAATTGGCCTCACCGCCATTCAAAACTACCGAACCAAGGGTGGCTATCAATAAACTATGCGAGAGTTCGTAAACACTACACCAACTCCTTATGGCGGAGAAGCCTTCACAACGTCGCTTAACCTTTTTCCGGTGCAAAGCTAAATACCGAGTTCTTTTCACACCAAGGCGAACCACACCTAACACAACGTCGCTTACCCTTTATACTGGTGCTAGGCTAACCAACGAGTTCTTTCACACCTTAGGAGAACTAATCCTTCACAACGTCCGCCTACCTTTATTAGGTACTAGGCTAAGCACCTAGTTCTTTCACACCTTAGGTGAACTACACCTTCACGACATAACACCTAATCTCAAGGAGATCTACCTTGTTACAACACCATCAAGGATATCACCATCCTTGTAAATAAACAAAGCTTATATGTATAACGATGCACCTCATCGATTATCGACCTAGGCATTCTTCCCAAATGCCACTTGATTTGGTTCTTCGGCATCCTTCACTAATGCCTTTGACACAACGCTTGGCACCTTTCACTAATGCCTTCGTCTTGACACCTTTAGCATTCTTCACTAATGCTTTGACATGGATGATGAGCACCTTTCACTAATGCTTTCATCTTGACACTTTCGGCATTCTTCACTAATGCCTTCAACCCAACATCTATGGAGAAAGGTAGATCTATCAACAAGAGAACCGTTGTCTTGATGATGACGGGCATGTCAACTCATGGACTTGAGCTTGCACGTCTTCAAGAAGTGGTGATCTTTCCTTTAAGAGGAACCTAGAAGATCACACAAAAACAAAAGACAAAACTACATAGATCTCTTGGATCCGAGGTTAGAGGTTAGAATACTGGGGAAGTATGTGTGTAAAGTGGTGAATAGAAAGGAAGAAATGACTCTCATTTATAGAGGAAATTCACTCATCTGTATCCCGGATCCCACGGATCCCTTCCATTTGGGATCCGGCTAGCACAAAGCCGAGATCCGTGGTCCGCTCCTCTTGCCCATGGGTATTTTGGGTTATGGGTCATGGGTCATGGGTTATGGGTTGATCCATGGTTTTCATCTAGATACAATGTACCTTAAGGATACATTGAACTTGTGTAAGTGGTATATATAAAACCATGGGTTATGGGTCAAAACCATTTGTTAGTTTTTATCTTTTAGTATATACTTACTTTTACCCATTTTAGTATATACTTGTTTTTACCCATTTTAGTGTACTTAATATAAGTATGTATTAACCCAATATGTAAACACTAGTTGTTGTACATATGTATCTAACTCATAGAGTTACTTAAACTTGTTAAGCCAATATGTAAACTCTAGTTGTTGTACATGTGTATCTAAAATATAAAATCACTTAATCTTGTTATAGTGTTTTATGTGAAAACGTAAGTGTGTTATAAAACTATTAGTTCAAACCATTTACGTATTTTATTTGTTTCGTTAATATGATTTTACTTTTGTTATCGACAAAACATTAGAAGATCGTAAAATATAAATAAACATTTTTACGGCTTATTTGTATTAACACTATGCATGCATACACTTAGAAATAATTGTACGGACGTAAAGTAAATGCAAACAAAACATTAAGGAATCATAACTAGGCCAGCACCAAGAGGTGCTTAGCCGCTCATATTAATCATGCAAACCAATTCAATTCAAAGGTACGAAATACATGAATTGAAAGTAAAAGAAATATAAAACGCTAATTATTATCGTAGGGGAGTGATTTCTCTCTTGGAGACGACAGATGCTCCTCTAGACACCGCCTTGAGCTTTTTCCCACGCCTCCGAGTGTTGTGTGTGGAATGGAATGATTATAAATGCCGGAATTCGGGTATTTATAGGCGGATATGGGTTACTGCAGAACTAATATAAGAGCTACGCAGAACCTTCTTTTTCATCGTATTTTGCACTAGATCTGCCGGATACGGCGTAACCTAATAAGTGGTTACGCAGTAGTATTCAATAAACCTCGATACGTCGTAGTTGATTGAGTAGTTACAGCGTAAGTATCGGCGTGGAATCTCATTTGACCTAATATAGTTACGTCGTAACCTTTTGGAAGAGTTACCAGAACCTTCCGATAAGTTGGTTTTCGAGTCACATAATAGCTACGGCAGAATGTGATGAGTGTGTGAATACTCATCATTTTTGTTATTTAGAATGCCAAAATATCCGAAAACACCTTAAATGCATCAAAATAATGAAAATATCACAAATAAGTGTTTTATATGTTTTAAATGCAAAACATCAAAATCGGTGAAAACGATCAAGTTTGCATAATTGGCGCTTTAGTCCCTCAAGTTTCAAAAGTTGTCAAAAGCAGTCCACGGTATATCAAAATAAAGAAAATGTCATTTAAGGTCCATGAGATTCAAAAGTTGTCAAACAAACCCTTGAAATGTAAAATTGCAAAATTACAACTTTAGTCCTCAAGTTTTGAAAATGTCAAATATAGTCCTTGGATTTATGAAAATGAAATTTTATGCAATAGTAGTCCTTGTACTATTCACATATGGCAGGAATGGTCCTGTGTGAACTTTGGAAGATTGGCAATTTATCCCTCATGTTTGGTGAATTACACAAATGGTCCTTGATATTAAATAAACCAAATGGCCTTTTGTGTATTTAGAACCCAATAAACCAAAAGACCCCCGCCATTATCCCCGCGACCCCTATTTTGGACCCTCCCACTTATAATATCCCTTGGTCAAACGGTCAACACCTCGCCAAAACCCGCTTCACTGCTTATCCCTTCACCTCACCAGAAACCAAAACCGTGTGGTTTCACTACCTTTCCACCTCACCCCGCCTATCTAAAACACTCATCACCATCCCCTTTCCACCTATACACCAGCCCACAACCAATTAATGCATCCCACCATGAACCTTTATCATATACACACAAAACCGGTTTTGCTTTCCAAATCATCCCACCTATACCTACTATCTAAACCGTCCCCTCCACCTCCACAACACACCAAAGTTCTTTAATTACTCAAACTATCTCAAGTAACCATGTACACTTTTGGCACCAAAAGTCATTTAAACGGATAAGATGAGTTTGACTCATTCAATGGTCGAGATTTGAAGTGGGAAAGATTCAGTAGACACGTATGGAGTATCTCAATGCTATAAAGAAAGAGGAGAAGCGGAAGAGTGAACTATCTAGTGTAATTGTAATTTTCATATGTCGCTTTAAATATTTTAAGCTTTCCGGTGAATGTTTAAGTTCTCAACTACTTTGTAATCTTATTTGAGTGTAATAAAACTCGCCAGATTTCAATTTCAAATGATAAGTCCCATTTCAAGTTTATGCAATTTTCAAGTCAAAATTCTCATGTGAATGAAATGTTGTTTTAGTTATTGTATTGGATTGAATAAGCCACATAAGCTCCTATATAGATTATCTAAGCTATTAGAAACCCTTTAAAATCAGTTTAGTAGTCAAAAGCAAAATACTAAAAATACAAAAATTAGCCATAAATAAAAATCATAAGAAATGAAGAAAGATGCAAGGAGCAAGTGAATTCTGGATTGCCTTGGGTTTAGTGCTTATTGGGAAGCTTTAGGTTGTGTTTGTATACCTCAGGTTCTCGCTTGAGCTTGGAAACCACTTGTAAGCCCTTTTGATCCATTTTGTCATTTCACTTTGCTTATGTTCAAAAGCTTAAATCTCGTGTTTTTATATTCATTAGTTGTAGTTAGCATAATCAAACCATAAAAACAATCACTTGTTCTTTAAAATTTATAGTTGCTAAAATCTTGTTTTAACAGTTAAAATAGCATAAGTGCAATTTCTTAGTTTTATGTTGATAGTGTTGTTGTTTGATGCTTATTTAGTTTTAATAAATGATATTAGAAGGTTTGTAATAAGTTTCATGGTCTTAATCTGCTTAAATCTTTGAAAAGTTTTAAACAGGTTCTATAAAGGATTGTTTGGATTAGCTTGTTTAACAGTATTGAAGGTTGTTCTATCCATTGTTCTTGTTTGGTACATGTCTCAAGAGGGTCTTAAGAACTCAAACAAACAAGAAAAGTCGCCTTTATTTGGTGAAAGTCAAAATACTTTTTAATCATCACCATTTGATAACTATTAAGATTAAAAGGTAAAACTCATCAAAGTAGTTTAGAACTTGGTAATATAGCTTAATCTAGTCTTAATATAACTTAATACATCATAATCGGTCCATAGAATTGATTTAAAGCTCATAAAAGTCAACATAGTTATTTTCTTAAATAGTCAAAACATGCCACTGGGCAGCTTGAGCCTAACACTTTCATAAGCTCTCAGAGCTTATTAATTAGCCTCAGTTTGTGATTCTTGGCTTTTTGAGAAGCTCACCTGGCTGTCTCAAGGTCCCAGTTTTTAGTTTTCAATTTGTAGCTTATTTGGTAGGGCTGCACTTAGCTTTTTGTTTGTCCAAAGTCACCAAGATATAATCGAGTCATCCTCAGTGGTTTTTCAAATTTTTTATAAGCTCCTCATAAGCTCACCAGTGAATCCCACTGTGAAAGCTTTAGCTTTTTGGATAGCTTATCTGGTCATCTTGTTAAGTCCAGTGTTTATTTTCAATTTTAAGCTCATTTATGCTTAAAATAAGCTTAAAGGTGCCTAGTAAAATTAAAAGTGTCATGTGCAAACCATTAAGTTTAAGCTTATTTTGGCTTATTTAGTGCTTATTTTCAAGTCATTTTGCTTTTTCATTTGTAACATTAGCTTATTACAAGTTCCTTAGCTTATTTCCAGTTTTCATTTGCTTATTTATTAGCTTATTAGCCATTTTGGCTAAATCATTGTGCTTATTCCAATATTTGCCCACTGTTGAGAAAATAAGCTCTCACTGAGCTTATTATTGGTTTTTAGAAAAAGTTGTAGTTATAAAAATTGCTTATCTTACTTAGCTTAATAAGTTCCAAAAAGAAAAATCCAAAAAAAAAATAGTTTGCAAAAAGACAAGGTCTGGATTCGAACTCGCCACCCACCACCACACACACACACCTTACCATTCGCCTCTGGTCTTTTTCTGTTTTCTTTGCATTATTTAATATATACCCTTCTTTCCAATTTAAGCTTATACGAGCTTATTAGCTTATTTTCACTTTATTTAATCTAGCTTTTTCAACTTTTGTATTTTCTTAACTTTGTATTAGTATAAAGTAATTTATAAAAAGTTTCGATTTTTCTTAATAGTTTTAGTATTTTTAATCATTTATTTAGTCTAAAATAGTATTTAATTCATAATAAAAGTATAAAAGTAAAAAATATAAATATTTTTCTAAAATTTTCTTTTGTCATATATTAAGTAAGAAAATTGTTTTTACACTTGTAGGACTTTTATTTCATAAATTTTACGTTTTGCTTATGCACTCGTAATTTTATACTTAACGACGCTTTCATTTTAAATCACGCTTTTAGGTAATTTAAGTTTACGCTTTAATTAAAATAGTTTATTTAAGTTATTTTATTTTATAAATCACAAAAACATCATTGTAAAAATAGTGATAGCGTTTATTTAATATATTTTAGCTTTTAATTTTCTTTAATTTGCATTTAAGCCTGTAATTTACAAAACTTTCTTTAGGTATAAATAACTCAAAATCCTTACCGATCACTATCCTTAGTGATTATTCGACATCCGTCTGTGTTAAACACCATTCATCCTCCGTGGGACTTAACGACCCAGAATCCACTATATTCCTCCGATCTAAATTGCATTTGTTTCGAAATTTTTTAAGTTTATTACGGTTGACCATTCACAAGTGGTTAGCTTTGTGATTAAACTTGACTGCTGTGAGCGAATCAAATTTTAGCGCCGGCTGCCGGGAGGTCAGAAGCGTGTTTTTAAGTTTTTCGAACCTGTGACTTGCACATATACCATCGCTTGTAAATGTATTTTTGTAAAGTTAATCATAAATCAAAAGTTCATTAACACTTTTCCTAAAGTGTTAACAACACCAAACAAAATATAAAACAACAAAAACAATCGTAACGTTTTCTAGCTTGTGTTTCTTTTAAGGTGATTCTTAAAGAGATACGATTTGGTTAAACGAGACGATACCAAAAATATTTTCCAAAAGTATTTAAACCCTTTGCACAAATCTATACCTACGTCTTTTCAGTGGTACTTAATAAATACATAAAAGTCAACCACCGCAAATCAAGGCGTGACACATACTAACCGGGGTGTGACCATAATAAGTTCTAACAATGATTTAAAACTTGCCTTTGTGTCCTTGTGATTTGGTGTACCTTTTTCAAAGAAGCCATTTCATTTGTGATTATTGGTTTAAGTTCACTTGTCGTTTGCCTCGCATTTGTTTTGAAAGTGATTTTTATACTTAGTGCATGCGCACTCGCTCTTCCGATTCTACAAGTCCACTTTCGAGCTTGCAAATATTCCTCGTAGACGTAGAGGACGTTCGCTCCTTCACCGTGATCGAGGAACGTCTACCACCACCACCCCCGTCGAAATGGCGGAAGACAAGCCGATGAATGAGCTTCTCCAAGCACCCATCGAGGGTTACGGAGATGCCATTATTGTCCCGACCATCGTGGGCGATACCTTTGAGCTCAAAACCGGGTTGCTTAATCTTGTAACCCAAAGCCAATTTTATGGTTTTGAGCGGATGATCCTCATACACACATTCGATGGTTTAACAAGATTGCATCTACCATCAAATACAAGAATGTCCCACATGAAGCAACCAAGCTTCTCCTGTTCCCATTTTCTCTAGAGGACAAGCCGGAATTGGCTTGAGAAACAACCCCTCGTTCCATCGAGACATGGGAGGATCTAGTCACCAAGTTTGTTAACTAATTCTATCCTCCATCCCGAACTACAAGTCTTAAGAATGAGATAATGAAATTTTCTCAAAGATTTGATGAATCATTCGGGAGGCATGGGATCGTTACAAAGAATTGCTCTGCAAGTGTCCGAATCATGGTTTTACCGAGTTAATGCAATGGATACTTTCTACAATGGTGCGAGACAAGTCGACCAAGACTTCTAAATGCCTCCGCTGGAGGTAATTTCTTGAGCAAGACCACAAAGAAGCCTTGCAAATCATAGAAAACAAGTCCCAGTCCGCCCTTTCCGCACAAAGACATATCAATCTCGCCTAATGCCGGACCTTCTACTTCATCTCCCCGTGAGTACATCTAGCAACGATGCTAAGATTGACAAACTCACGGATATTGTTCGAGCTTTGGTTCTTGCTAACCAAAGAAAGTCACTTTCACACGACACCATCACATGGTGAAGTGAAGAAAGTTGAAGTTTGTGTTACCGTGGTGGTCCTCATGCATCGCCACCGATGGTAGTCCGTTTGAAGCCAATGCTATAGCCGGTACTTCACATCAAGGAGGTAATCAATACCGATCCTCAAAATGAACCAAACTACCGAGCTAATACTTATCGTGCACCACCCGGTTTTAACCGTAATCCTAACCGAATCGAACCAACCTAGAATGAACCAAGGTTATCAAAACCAAGGTAATTTCTATCCCGGACCCAATCAAGGTTTCCAACATCAAGGAAACCTTAATCAAAACAATTTCAATCAAGGGAATCAATTTCATGGGAATGTGAATCCTAATCAAGGAAATTTTCAAAATCAATGCCTTATTCCTAACAATAGAGGCGAAATTTTCCTAATCAAACTCAAGCCATTGTTCCAACCGACCATCATCGATGAGTTATTGAAGCAATTCATGAAATCCCAAGATGAAATGAACAGGTTGTTAGTCGATCGATCACGATCTAAAGAAGTCTTTAAATGATCAACCCTCGGCTCAAAACTTCCGAGCAACACGATCGCTAACCCGAGGGAAGATGCAAAGGCGATCACAACCGTAAGTGGTGTTTCATACAATGGACCCGCTATTCCTACTACTACTTCTTCTTCTCTCCCGAAGGTAGTGGAAAGTGAACCCGAGGCTACAAAGGACAAGGAACTTCCCGCTAATACGGAGGTACCAACAATGTCCATCCTCAAGTTGTCCAGAAACCCAAATCCAAATGTCAGAGTTATTTTTGAACCACACAGCAGCACCGTTGAAAACCCCAACCAAATCTTCTATTCCTTATCCATCACGTTTGAATGAGCAAAGCTCATTAAAAGCCAATCATCAAATGGATAAATTTTTTCAAATTTTCCAAGAACTACATTTGACATAAGCTTTATGGATGCTATCATCTTGATGCCCAAGTTTGCATCAACTCTCAAACACATGTTAAGCAACAAGGAAAAGCATTTGAAATGGCTAAAACTCCTTCGAGCGAGAACTCGCTGCAGTTATCTTGAAGAAGCTTCCTAAAGCTTGGAGATCCCGGAAAATTTCTCTTACCTTGTGTATTTCCGTGAATGGTTGAATGCTTTGCCTTAGCCGATCTTGGTGCAAGCATCAATCGATGCCTTATTCAAGATGGAAGAAACTTTCTCTTCCTGAACTTACTCCGACATGCATGACTCTCGAGCTTGCAGATCGTACAATATCCCGTCCTCTTGGCATTGCCGAGGACGATTTGAAAGTGGGAAAGTTCCATTTCCCAACCGACTTCGTGGTTGTTGATTTTGATACCGATCATCGGGTTCCTCTCATTGTTGGACGAGGATTCACGAGAACGGGCCGTGCTCTCATTGATGTATTTGAGCAAGAAATCACATTATGTGTTGGTAATGAAGTCAGCCACCTTTAACCTTGATCAAACTTCAGGTACTTCGCAAATTATGATTCCGAGTCTGTTAACCGAATATATATCATTGATGTTGCTTTCGAGGAGTACTCTCAAAGTTCTTGGTTATAATCATAATTCTTCGAGTGATAATCTCACTCATTCATCTCAACCCATCATTGCCAATTCTACTCCTTCTCTCACCCCATTTGAGGAAAGTGACTTCATCTTGGAAGAGATTGAAGCTTACTTGTCTAGTGATTCTGTTCCATGGGAAATTGATCACGCCCCATCGACATCGAAGAGGACATTCTTCTCATCGAAAGTTGCTTAATGATGATCCATCATCACTCCTCCGTCGAACTTCATAACAAGGAAGTCAAGTCGGTTGAGAAAAGCAAGAATTTCCACGAAGTCGAACTTAAGGACTTACCACCTCATCTCGAGTATGCATTTCTTGAGGGTGATAATAAATTACCCGTCATTATTGCTAGAGATTTGAGTAAAGATGAAAAGTCGCTCTCATAAAGGTCTTGAAGTCACACAAGCAAGCAATTGCTTGAAACTCTCCGACATTAAGGTATCAACCACGAATTTTGTACTCACAAAATCTTAATGGAGGATGACTTCAAACCAATAGTTCAACATCGAGAAGAGTAAATCAAAAATCCATGATGTTATCAAACAGAGGTTATCAAACTTTTGATGCGAGTTGATTTACCCGATCTCGGATAGTCCTCGTTAGCCCAATTCATTGTGTTCCTAAAAGGGTGGCATAACTGTTGTCACAATGAAAATAACGAGTTAATTCCAACTCGATTGGTTCTGGATGGCGGTTTGCATTGACTATCATAAGTTGAATGACGCCACTCGAAGACCATTTTCCTCTCACCCTTCATGGACCGGATGCTTGAGAGATTAGCAGGGAACGAGTACTATTGTTTCCTTGATGGTTTCTCGGGTTATTTTCGCATCCCATTGATCCAAAGGATCAAGAAAAGACCACATTCACCTGCCCATACGGAACTTTTGCCTACAGACGTATGCCTTTTGGCTTATGCAATGCTCCTGGCACGTTCCAACGATGTATGATGGCCATTTTCCATGACATGATCGGGGAAACAATGGAGGTGTTTATGGATGACTTCTCGGTCATTGGGGATTAATTTCAAACATGTCTCTCTCATTTAGATAAAATGCTCAAACGGTGTGAAGACACCAATCTTTGTCTAAATTGGGAGAAGAGCCACTTTATGGTCAAAGAAGGCATAGTCCTTGGCCATAAGATTTCCAAAAATGGGATTGAGGTAGATAGAGCAAAAGTCGATGTTATTGCTAAATTACCTCATCCTACTACCGTCAAAGGTATTAGGAGTTTTTAGGTCATGCCGGTTTCTATCATAGATTCATACAAGATTTTCTAAAATCGCTCGGCCTATGACTCATCTTCTTGAAAAAGATGCTCCTTTTATCTTCTCACCGAGTGCATCAAAGCTTTTGAAACATTAAAGAAAAAGCTTACGAAGCACCCATTCTCGCTGTTCTCGATGGGATTTACCTTTTGAGCTCATGTGCGATGCAAGTGATTTTGCTATCGGTGCGGTCTTAGGGCAACGTAGATCTAAACATTTTCAAATCTATCCACTACGCAAGTAAGACTATGATCAAGCTCAAACTCATTACACCACCACGTAAAAAGAGCTACTAGGTTTGTGTATGCGCTTGAGAAGTTTCGCCATACTTAATCTTGACTAAATGTGTGGTGTATACGGATCACTCGGTTCTTAAATATCTCTTGCTAAACAAGATGCAAAGTTTAGATTGCTCTGTTGGGTTCTCCTCCTCCGTGAATTTGATATCATTATACGTGATAAAAAGGAGCCGAGAACCCGGTGCCGATCATCACCATCTAGAAAACCTCACCAAGATGTTTTTCGAAAAAGGAAATAAATGAAACATTTCTCTCGAGACACTCAATGCGGTTTCTTTTCGTGGAAATTATACCACCCCATGGTTTGATGACTTCGCAAATTACCATGGTAACTTCATAGTGAAAGGGATGTCGACCCAACAAGAACAAATTCTTCAAGGATGTTAAACATTACTCGGGACGACCCTACTTATTCAAAATACATGCGGATCAAGTCATCCGACGGTGTGTTTATGGACAAAGCTCTTGACATTCTCAAAGCTTGCCATCTTGGACCCACTGGGGACATCATAGTCCAAACTACATCGTCAAAAGGTGTTTGATTCTGGGTTTTATTGGCCCACAATTTACAAGGATGCCCCGAATTTGTCAAAGCTCTGTGACGCTTGTCAACGTCATGGAAATATCTCAAAGAAATGAAATGCCACAAAATGCCACTCAAGTTTGTGAGATCTTTGACATATGGGGTATTGACTTTATGGGGCCATTTCCATCATCTCGAGAAACAAATACATACTCGTCGTCATTGACTATTTGTCAAAATGGGTTGAAGCAAAAGCTTTACCTACCAATGATGCCCGAGTAGTTGTGAAATTTTGAAATCTCTTTTGCCGTGTTTGGAGCTCCACGTGCTATAATCGATGATCGTGGTACACATTTCGCAATGACCAATTTGATCGTGTCATGCAAAAGTATGGTGTAACTCACCGTCTATCTATCGCATACCACCCACAAACAAGTGGGCAAGTGGAAGTTTCCAACCGTGGTATTAAAAAGAATTCTAGAAAGGATGAGGCGAAAATCGTGCATCCTGGTCGGATAAACCGGATGACGCTCTGGGCCTTCCGTGACTTACAAAACACCAATCGGTGTACTCCATACAAGCTAGTATACGGAAAGGCATGTCATCTTCCGATTGAGCTCGAGCACAAAGCATACGGGCCTTAAAACATGCAAACTTCGATATTCAGATACCGGTGATCACGTAAAAGTTCAAATGAATGAACTAAATGAACTCGTGATCAAGCATACGAGAACTCTTTGATCTACAAACAAAAGACAAAGAAGATTCATGACTCTAAAATCAAGAACCGCGTTTTCAACGTTGGTGATCGAGTCCTTCTTTTCAATTCAAGATTGAAGATTTTCTGGGAAGCTTAAGTCCCGTTGGTCCGGTCCATTTACTATCACTAAGGTTTATCCTTATGGAACCATTGAGTTATCACAAACCGATGGTCCAAATTTTAAAGTGAATGGTCATCGATTAAAGCATTACTTTGGAGAGGACATTCCACCGTGATTGTCCCGGATCTACAAACTTTCCCCATGAACCAATGAATGCGGGATCGAGTCAAGCTAGTGACTCGGTAATCAAATATAGTGACACACCATATGGGTTTCACCCATGTTTCAGCTCTTTGATGAGTGTGTAAAACTCATCATTTAGGTCAATCGAATGCAAAACATCTAAAAACACTCGAGAATGCATCGAAACACTGAAAATATCCCAAAATTGTGTTTTATATGTTTTATGCAAAACTATTGAAAACAAACGAAAACGAACAAAGTTTGCATAATTGGTCATTTGGTCCCAGACTTTCAAAATTGGCGTAAATAGTCCCTGAGCACGTATTTTAAAGAAAAGTCACCAAAGGTCCTTTTGAAATCATAGTTTGTCATAGTTAGTCCTTTGGTGAAAATGTCAAAGTTTTAAGAAATTACGACTTTAGTCCCTAAAGATTTCAAACCGGCGATACACCTTCAAGTTTCGTGAAATGGCATAAAGGGTCCCTACATTATTTGAGATTTACTAGTCCAGCCCTCGGATCAATTTTCGAGAAATTTACACATCCATCCCCTCAAGTTTTGGTTTGTACACTTTTTATCCTTAGATTGATAAATGGGTCTAATCTAATCCTTGCACCAAGTCAAATCCAACCTTAAACCTACAAACTCAAACCCAATATCCCAAAGCCCAAGTCCACTATACCCGGTCCACCCAGTCAAGTGTTAACCTAAACCCATCTCTGCTTACTCCTTCCCGTTTCCCAGCCCAAACAAAACCCAGCCCTTTTGGGTCCCATAAACCCTAAAAATCCAACTCCTCTTTTCCTCGTTACCAAAACACTCAACCCTCCCTACATCCTTTTACCCGTAAATCACCCATCCTCAATCCCTAAACCTTTCTTTACACGGTTTAACCCAAATCCCAAACCCACTACCCTCTTCCCAAGTTCCAACTCAAAGAATCTAGGTCAAAAGAACCCAATGGACTACCGTGATCATCTCAAGTATACCTAATTCTATTCAAGGGCTTGGATTGGTTCAAGAAAGCACATGAGTAGTCTTTGGCTTGGCCGCCTCACGAAGAAACACAAGATATTGAAGATTGAGAACCCAGAAGACTTAGTATAAATAGATGTTGTATGCCAAGTTATAAGGCACCCTAGTTTTCTAAAATAATTTTAGTTTTCTTGTATTTTCGTTATTGTAATTTCCTTTTAAATCAATGAAAGTTAGTTTTTCAGTTTCATGTCCTGGTAAACAATTATCTTAGCTGATTGGAAGGTTGTTAAAAGATTTTTAGCTTAATTACAGAAAAATGGTAGTTTTAGTTTTTGCAAAAGGGGTGTTTGGATATTGCTATTAAACTGGTCAAAACCACTTTCTTAACCGTTTGACTTTTTTGAGTCAAGGTCACTTTCAGCTTATGTATAAGTTCTTACAAACCTGAGTGTTGCTTGAAATGGTTTTATAAGAGTCAAGTTGAAGTTCCAAAAAGTTTTTTGTTTTCATCTTTGAGAATGCGCAGGATCGCAAAGTGGGCTTCTTGTTCTTGTGCCATTTTCCTCGCTCATTTGTTGGTTTAAATTGGCAGAGTTGGTTTTTATTAAGCCTTTGTATCCCCAACTCAGCATATGTTTAATTTAATTGCATCTCAATTGTCCCTAGTATAGAGTAAATCAGTTTTGAAATCTTGCATTTGACTGTCTTTTTTTTTCTTTGTTCTGCATCAGTTTCATATCCACACACTGCATCTGTCAACAGCTTGTTTATAAGCTGTTGCAGTGCTTTTCTGGCCATTTAATTAGGCTTTGTTGCATCTCATCTATACTAACTTTGTTGTTGAAGCTTGTTTTTGGCTTGGAAGCTTGTTACAGAGCTTAAAAATAAGCTCAAAGCTCACATTAGACCTGTTCATGTGCATGCAAGCAAAGACGGTATTAACTCCATCTTTTTCTTGGCTTATTCCTCGGTCTCATCTTAGTTAGTGATCCTTAAACTTTTATTTTTAGGTACTATAGATTATAGAGTTTAGATCTTAGCTTATTAGGTGCCCTTAGTGCTTATCAAAGACATTCTTATTGATTATTTCGAATTTAGTTTAGTTTAGAATTCCCATTAGTTTAGCCTAAATGCCAAGCTGCTTTTCCCTTTATCTTCGGTTAAATGCAGACTTATCAATGGATATCTTGGCTTAAATGATCTTTAACCTTGCTTATGTAGACATTGTTTAGCTTATTTGGTGCTTTAAAGTCGCTAAAGGGTGTTTGTTTTGCTTTTCCGTTCTCATCGTTTGGAATAAGCGGTCATAATCGCTTATTCTAAACTTTTCACACAAAAAGTTTTTACAAAATCTCCTTAATTTGATCTCACAAAGTAGTTGCAAAAGAAAAATCTAAAAAAAAATGTTTTGCAAAAAACTGGTATAGCTGGGACTCGAACCCACGCCATCCAGCTCACACACAACACCTCAACCAACGCTACCTTGGGACTTGTCTCGTTGGATTTTACACAAACAAATCATTTAAGGCATGTTGGCGCTTAAAGCATAAGCACTTAGCTTAATTTGTAGCTTATTCCTCAATGTACCAGCTGTTTTTTAATTTTAATAGAATCTTTATCACCAAAGTGGTTTCGTGAATTTTTGATTTTTCCAAAATAGTTTAGTATTTTTAATCATTTAATTAGTGATTTTAGTTTTTAATTAGTAATAAATAAAATAAAACTCAAAAAATATTCCGCTTTTCCTAAAATTATTTGTGGTCATGTAGAACGAGGAAAATTGTTTTCACACCAGTAGTTCTTAATTTGCAAAATTTTTACGCTTATGGCTCAAGTTGTTTCCCGCTTTTACGCTTTTTACGTTTTGCACCCTAGACTTAGTGTAGCTTCGCTTTATCATTCCTTAGGCTTAGTAATAGTTTATTTTAGTTTATTAGGTTCCTTGCCTTAATTACCTTCCCGCTCATTAATTTGTAGTAAACGAACTCAATCCAAACAAATCATTAAAACCAATTCAAGTTCAAATCACGAAACTCAACGATTCCTTCCATTTCACACCGTTGGGACACGCACCGGAAATCACTTTCCCGGTATCACTTTATTCACACTCGTGAGCTTTGGCACGTTAACCCTTTTCCTAAAAGGTTGATTTGTCGAATTTCATGATTAATTTGATAAATTGATATTGTGTTTATTTTCACCACCACAAACAACGAATCAAATTTTGGCGCCGCCGGGAGGTGTGTTGCGACAATATCGTGAAGTTTTTATGATTAGTGACTTGAAGAACCTTCCCGTGAAGTTATTGTTTTTATAAAAATACAAAAATACAAAATATTTTTCTTTTCTTTGTATATATATGTAAAAGATTAAAAATACAAAAAGATTTTGCTTGTTGTTTTAAATAATATAGAAGACACAATCAATATAACATTCTCAACTCGAGGTGTTATCATTATAAGTTCCTAACTAAAGATTTAAAACTTGCCTTTGTGTCGCTCGTGTTTTGGTTTACTTTTATCGGTTTAACAAAGCAGGTGAGGGGTATAAGGACGGCTGACATTAAATTGCCCATTTGAAAAAGACAGGTTTTAAAAGCTTGTACGACCTACAAAGTCTCTCCGCTCCTTTGTGCGCTTTACTTATAGAAGTGATCATTTCGTGGGATTATTGGTTTAAGTTCACTTTGTTTTGCCTCGGTCTTGTTTTTAATTGAAAGTGTTGTTTTGGAAGTGCATGCGACCGCCGTAAGCTCGTGATCGTAATCAGTAACCAAGCAAACGCGTGCGAGATACGTGCCGTTGAACAACCCACCATGACACAAAATCAAGCTCCCGATCTCCGAGCGATGGAGGAGCTTTGCCAACCCACGATGGATGGGCGGGCGGTCCGGTGCCCCCTGGCCAACATCGAGGACCCGCGATTTTGGACTTAAGCATCACATGATACAACAAGTCCAAAGTTTTTGCCAATTTCACGGATCAACAAGGTGACGATGCCAACAAGCATCTCGACAAATTTCTCACCGTCACCCAAAGTATGAAGCAAACCGGGTCACCGATGACGCCGCCGCTATACTCTCTTCCATATTCCTTGACGCTCATGCCACCGCATGGTTTGATCGTCTCCCACGAACTCAATCCATAGTTTCGATGAAATGATCTTCAAATTCTTGGCGAAATACTTTCCATCATCGATGGTGACAAAACTACGAGATGAAATCGGTAATTTTCGGCAAGATCTCGATGAGTCCTTATTTCGAGGTAATGAATGCTATAAGCTTTCGATTGATCGATGTCCGAACCACAACATGTTGCTTGTCACCTAAATAGATACATTCTATAACAGGTTAACATTGAGACATCGTGACACAATCAATCTTCTGCGGCGGTGGTACCTTTATGAAAAGGCGACCCGAAGAATGCTATGATCTCATTGAAAACATGAGTGCCACCACGATTATTGGGATTCCTCACCGGAGAGGAGTGAGTCAAGGAGATCTACCACTCTTTCATCTTCCGAATACCGACTCTAACCAAAAAGATTGAAGAAATATCCAACTGATGTACTTAAAATGAGTCAAAACAACAATAATCGAAAAGTGAATGTACGTTGAACAAGAGTCAGAAACTTGTGGTGGTCCACACCTTATTTTGAGTGTCCAAACCGTGGTTTTACTCAAGAGAGCGATATGCTCGGTTCCTACACGAGAGGTAACTCCTACCAACCGCAAGGAGACCGAAACCTTCTCACCATCGCTCTAACATTTTCCTTGGACCACCCGGTTTAATCAAAATCAGAACAATCAAAATGTGCAAAATAGAAATAATCAGCTCAATCAAAATCGAGTCAATCGAATTTTCAAAATCAAAATCAAAGTTTTCAAAATCAAGGAAATTTTAATCAAAACCGATTCCAAGATCCTCATCAAAATATGCATGCCCAACCTCCTAAGCTTCCATTGACATTGCTAATTACATCAAAAGCAATGAAGCTAAGATGGTGTCCATGCAAAATCAAATTACCACTTTGAAGAATGATTTCACTCCGAGCTTAGAGCTACTAGTAACAAAATTGATCAATCTCAAAGCAAGATTGAAAGCATGTTTCTAGTCTCATGAGTCAAAAGAATCAAGCTTCAACTCGGAGCTCTTCCGAGTAATACCATTCCCAACCCAAAAGGTGAATTGAATGCTATTGCTACCCCAAGTGGTAAATCTTGATGTAGGACCCTCGATGCCTAATCCTTCTCCTGTAGGATGTGGAACGAGAAACCGAGGTATCAAAGGACAAGGTGCATAACTCAAGCCCACGGCATCGCGACAAGTCCAACCTCCGTGGTTCTTACCTCAAATTCTGAACCCGTTGTTCCGATGACCATTCCTAAGCCTTCACTTTATCCTTCAAGGCTTAATGACCAAAAGTCTGCGGATAAAACTAGTCAACAAATGGAGAAGCTTATCCAAATCTTTCAAGATTTGCACTCGAGATTAGTTTCATGGACGCCTTCTTCTAATGCCAAAGTTCGTCCAACAATCAAAATTTGTTGAATAACAAAGAAAAGATTTCCTAAATGGCTAAAACTTCTTTGAACTAAAATTGTTTGGCTGTTATCCTAAAAAGCTTCCCAAAAGTAGGAGTCCCCGAAAATTTCTCATCCCATGTGATTTTCAAGGCATAGTTCAATGTCCGCCTTGGCCGATCTTTGGCGCCAGCATTAACTTGATGCCACACTCCATGTGGAAAAACTTTCATTACCTCCGCTACACTTACATGTATGATCTCGAGCTCATGACCGCATAAGTTCTCGTCCGCTAGGTATAGCCGAGGATGTATTTCAGGAAAGTAGGC